>BLKR01009136.1:0-184053 GCA_011170035.1 Teleogryllus occipitalis
CCGCGAAGGGGAGGGCGGGAGGACGGCGGGAAGCGAGGACGCGTTCGTCTGTCATTTGCCGCCTTCGATCGCTTTCGATTGCCGAGGCGAGTGGCACGTGCGTTTCCAGGGCGGCTCTCCGAAAATCCTCTCCCTTTCCCGTTTTCTGCCTCGAATGTCCCCCCTCCCGAGAGCGGCCGCGGTCGCCGCAGCGAGGTTAATCTGCTGTACCTTGGTCCGCGGGCGTGCGAGTGGGCGGGGCGGTCGGATGATGGGGAGGGGGAGGGTGCCAGTGCGGTGGATGCGACGGGCGAGCGAGTTGCGGGTGCGTGGGCTGGGGTGAAGTTGAATGCTTGACAGTGAAGGAAAGTTGCGATTCTAGACTTGATACGATATTTGCCCTGTCAGTATCCACTACAAGACAAAGTCTTCGCACAGGGTTATTATCAAAATTTATGTATTAATAGGTTCTTTAAAAATAGGAAATTATTTGAAATTTTGTTAACATTGAAAGAACTCTTGAGATACTTTAGTAGATCATATGATTAAACAATAATTATAAATACGCTTTGAAATGACATTATTTACACATTTATTTCATAATATTAAAAATTGGCATATTTTTAAAATAAAATTTTAAGATTGCATTGGACAATAAATTCAAACTCTTTCTCGTAGAAAGGAGTTCTGAAAGAAAAATATCGATGAGGTGTTTTAATTCAAAATTGTTTTCAAATTAAAATATATATAAAATTGAAGTACAGTATAAAATAAGTATTATATAAATAAATTCTATTAAAAATGTATTCCTTATTTTTAAAATGGCCCCTCATGAATAGTTTCTGAAGCCTCTCTTGTGCGCCAACTATTTGTTCTGGAAGCAGAGCCCTAACACGGACGCGTAGAGCATGAAATGCTCCAGTGCAAAACCTCGTTCCTTCACAATTAAATCACCGGTCATCTCTTCATTCCCGCAGCTATCTCGTCCAAAGAACTCTCTGATGTTCTTGTTTTGAAGTTAATATCGGCAGTTACTGGCGCGGAAAGAAATATTGTACCCGATGTTTATGATATTTGCAAAACATGGAAATATTCTTTCATTCGTTAAAGCATGGAGAAAATTCACGTGGTTGTTGGAAATATGAGGAAGGTTGTAGCAATTTTTATTTATTCTAGGATACATTCACATTTATATTAATATAACATTTTTATAATTGTTCTCGATTTAATATTTTAGGCCTATTTGACTACGTAGAGCAACAGTATGTTAATCTCGACACAGATTTTTCCCCGAATGGTCTCCATTTACAAAATATTAGTGTTGATCATGACACAAAACAGTTTTGTTTCAGTCATAAAAGCACGATTTTAGATTAGATTTTTAAATCTGATAGAAATGTATGAATAATGTTTGAAAATTCTCATTATGTTTCTTATCACACACTATAATTTCTAACATATATTTTGATTTAATATAAATGTCACTTTTTTGGCTGACAAAACTGTATGTTCAAAGAGAAAGTGAAACAGTTCAACAATATTTTTTTCCGTGCTGATTTGAAAAATGCCTCTTGAAAATTAGGACGACACGAAAATAATATTAGCAAACACCTACGTACACTGCAGTGGTTATTCAGCACGACGTTAATCATATCACTCACATACCCGCTGCAAGTGGCATGGCTTTCTAAAGAGGTAGCTCAAAGCCCTTCCTACAACAACAGCACGAATTACCACCAACAGCACACTCTTCACCGGCGATAAAGAACCCGAAATTTGGCTTAGTGCACTCCTACCGATCCACGCGGGCATATTATTCGCCGCCACCGTGATGATATTGTAGAAGGCAATAATAACCCTCGCGCCAGAGATAGGGTCGTAATGACGTGCCCTTTATGTAACGTATTTGTCCCCTTCGGTGAGAACACAGCCAGTGGCGCGGCGATTGTGTAAACTGGGGCCCCGCGATTATGACGTGTGTTGTGCCGCCCTCCACATCGCGAACGTCCTTCACACGTCGTCCTCTGCCCTCCGTCCTCCGCCGTCCTCCGCCGTCCTCCCCGGCCCGCCTACCCGCTTTCGAGTTTCGATTCGAACATTTCCTAACGCCGCCCCGCACGCCGGTCCATAAACAGCGGGCCGGGCTCTTTAATAATAAAAATAATATCCCATCGGTCGCTGCAGCTTTCACCGCCCGGGCGGCCGGCGCACTGTCATAACAAAAGGCGGCGGCGATGCCTGGATTACAGCGCACTCGACGCTGCTTGGGTGGGGCGATGAGGGGGGAGAGGGGAGGGGGGGCGAGAAGAGTGCAGAGGAGTGGGTGCGAGTAGGGGAGGGGGTGCATGCAGGCAATAGGGGGTGTGAAACCCTGGAGGTGAGTGGAGTGGCAAACCCCTCGATGAACTAATGTGGAATCTGAACATGAATGTGCATAGGTTTGTTTCTTGTATTGAAAACTTTTATTAAATGGCAACATTTGAAAGTTCTATACACTATGCTTCATTTTATTAAATATACAATAACGTAAACATGTAGAAATGTCGATGTGAATTATATTGTTTGTAATTATGAAACTTGGTTCTATTACCGAATTTTCGCTGCCTGAAAAATTGATTTAAGTGCATGCAATGTTGCGATAGACGTTGCTTAAGTTGATGCAATGTTAGGAGCATATGCCCATATGAAATCTTCAGGTGAAAACTCTGCAGTGGCATGCTAAATGCTACGTTCACATTTCTAATATACAGAAAGTTTTAATTGTATAAAGAAATATGAGCCTCAAACCAACAGCTTTCTAATTTCAAATTCAAAAAATTACTGTTGATTGTCAGGCCACATTTGACACCTGGTAATTTACTTTTACTGTTATAGCGATCGTGATTTTTGTGCCTAAAACTTTTTTTTAACAACTATCTTAATCTGTATTTAAAACTAATTTTCACATCGTCCTCTACAGAAAGGCGCCACGTTGCGTTATTGTATCATGCCGGAAATCCCGCGTCATTATAACGCATTGTAAATCGATAGTACTTTCGCCATTAGAGATTATCTATCCATTTTCCAATTCGCTCACGCCATTGCGGACCACTGGAGCAGCCGGTTAGCGCCGCCGGCGGGCGCTCTTGCGAGAACGTATAAACGCAAATAAATTAACGAAGCAGACGCGGTTATGCGTTTTGAAAGCGATAGGCAATCGCGGTAAACCAGATATTAGTCCCGGTCGGCCCTTTTGAGCCGGGCTACTATGATATTTATAACGAACGCGGGCGGGTGCAGCACAGCAGCAGCCCAATCGCCCGAAGCACGCTACGCGTTCACGAGGCGGACCGGAGGCAGTCCCAGCTCCCATTCACAATTGTGTAGTAGCAGCGGGGGCGGAGATCGTGGTGGAGGTGGTGGTGGTGGTAGTGGCGGAGAGGACAGGGGCGGTGGCGGTGAGGGTTTCGTTGCCGGAGGCGATGACGGTGGAGGAAGAGGATACGTCGAGGGAGGTGGAGGCGGTGAGGGTGGCGAAGGCGGTCAGGGTGGCGAAGGTGATGAAGTTAGCGGAAGTGAAGGTGGCGGGAGTGGCGGAGACGGTTGTGGGAGGGGCAGTAATGGAGGTGATGAAGTGATTGGTGTGCGCAGAGAGGCTGGCGGAGGTGGAGACTATGAGGGTTGCGAAGGTGAAAGCGGTGAGGGTGATGGAGGCAGAGGTGGTGAGTGTGACGGAAGCAAGGGGGGTCGATGATGGGGGCAGTGAAGGTTGATGCAGATAATGAGGTTGGAGGAGGCTGTGGCGATGGCAGAGGCAGTGAGGGTGGCGGTGGTTGTAGCGGGGGTAGGCGGTAATAACCGAGGTGGTGGCGTGAGGGCAGATGGTATAGGTGAGAGCGGTGGTGGTGGCAGTTGTGGTGGAGACGATGGGGGCGGAATAGGCAGTTGTGGAGAGATATGAAGTTGGAGACGGTAGAAACCGAGGCGGTGGCGGAGGAGGAGACGGAGGCAGAGGCGGTCATGGAGAAGGCGAAAGGGGCGGCAGAGACAGTAGTGAAGAGATGATGAGGGCGAAGATGGTGAGGGTGGCGGAGGTTGTGGCAATGGAGGTAGTGACCGAGACGATGGCTCTGGCCGGGGCGGATGCGGAGGCGGTCTTGGCGGAGACGTAGGGGGCGGCAGAGGCGGTGGTGCAGGGATGTTCAAGACGGAGGTGGTGAGAGTGGCGGAGGTTGTGGCGGAGGCAGTCGTGATCGACGCGGTGGCGGTGACGGAGACGGTGGCGGATGCGGTGGGGTGAGGGCGAAGGTGAAAGGGACGGCAGAGGCGGTGGTGAAGGGATGGTGAAGACAGAGGCGGTAAGGGTAGCGAAGGTTGTGGCGGTGGTGGCTGTGGTGGGGGCGAAAGCGGAGGCAGTAGTGACCGAGGCGGTGGCGGTAGCGGTGGCGGAGACGGTGGGATGAGGGCGGAGGCGAAAGGGACGGCAGAGGCGGTGGTGAAGGGATGGTGAAGACAGAGGTGGTAAGGGTGGCGAAGGTTGTGGCGGTGGTGGCTGTGGCGGGGGCGAGAGCGGAGGCAGTGGCGGTGGCGGAGACGGTGAGGTGGGGTGAGGGCGAAGGCGGTGGTGAAGGGACGGGGAGGACGGAGGCAGTGGCGCTGGCAGCGGCGCACTAATAAAGAACCTGTTCACGTTCGGGTCCCCGAGGCCTTTTTATGTGCGGCCTCCGCCCACCGGCGGCTGCGCGGCGGCGCTAGAGGTTGTTTATGCTCTCGTACGTGCCGCTTCCTTCGTGCGCGTATGGGATCCGGAGGTCGTTCCCGAGTTGCAGCCCTCGCTGTTACTGCCCGGCCTTGCGTGCGCAGCTTAAATGAAGGAGAGTGGAATGTCCTTGCATGCATCGGCCGCGGCGATGGGAACTGTTGAGAATCACTGCCCAGCCGATGGGAGATGCTTGGTTGCGCGTATCGTCGCTGGCGAAAGCAAGTTGGGCGAAGGTGGGAAGATCAGGGATTGGTAGGTGCAGATATTGTACATTTGGCGTCTTTCGCGATATACGAAATTATCATTCAATATATTGCGTTATATTTTTTAAAGATCGTTTTATAACCCATAACATCCTTAAATGTACCGGGAGTGGTAGCTCAGTGCATCAACTGATGTCACTGCGGCGCCTCTGACCGGAAAGTCCTAGGGTCGAGTCCTGACGGCGACAGGATTTTCGACACTAGCTTTTCTACTAGGTCGAATTCAATCGCTGTCTGGAGAAGAATTCTAGCGGCCTGGCTAACTGGGGGAGAATTCTAGCGGCCGGCTGCTCTGATCGGTAGTTTTCCGTGGTTTCTCCGATCAGCACCAGGTGAAAGCCGGAGTAGTACCCTACCAAACGGGCCACGGACCGCGCGCGATCTGTCTCTCTTCCTTGTCCCATCCCCTCCCCTTACACACACGCACTTACACTAACAATCACTACACTACCACATATTCCGGGTGACCGGTCGGGAGCTTAGAGCTTGTCCTGCCTAGGGCGGTGCCCGGCTGGCTGGTGGGAGAGTTCTGATTAGGGGAAACCACAATAGCAGACGGTAGGTCGGCGCCGGATCTCGCCATCCAGTGGGTGAAGATCACCGCCATCTCCTGAGAAAAAGCATACACTACACTCACGGGGCTAATGACCAAAGCAGTTGACCTGTCCGGAAAATGAAAAAATCAATCAATCCTTAAAAGTCTTTTATGCAACGCATGATTTAAGAAAACTAGAATATGTACTCTAGAAAACCTTCTCTTATTATGATGCGTTTATTGAGTGTTTATTTAAATAATTATATGTAAAACGAATAACGTACCATGAGCGTTGACGTCAAAATACTGTCATAAAATGACATGTCCGTGTCAAAAGCACTGTCCCACGTCATTTATGATACAGAAATGGAACAAGTGTGTCACAATAATTTTTTACACGATAGATTTTTTCATTTTCAAAAGCTTGTGCCAGTTCAAATATCAGATAATTTAAGACTTTTTTCTCAATTTAAGGAGCAAATTTTTTCATGGGTTGCTTAAACTATTCTTTAACCACAGGAAGCTCTAAAAGCAACGTGCCTTCTTAGGGTGTTAAAATAACTTCAACGCCAATGGAGTTAAGATAAAAGAACTTATTACAAAATTAAATAAGAAAATCTAGACTACATACTTTTCTGTGTATTAATGAAGTCCTACTCTGATTTTAATATTAGACTGTTGAACGTTATGCCGAAATTCAAAATAGACTATTATGAAACATTGCAATCTATCAGGAAGCTATATAGCTGACTTACGAAAAGTTTTTTTACTAATTTTATACTAAAATTACGCAAAATTAGTGAAATAAACTGAATATTGTACACAACACTTGTTCAAATTGTGTTTTCTTCCATGTTTTATAAATAACTTTTACATTTCTTAGTTTTAATTCGTCTAGAATTTCCTCATCGATGTCTGGGGAGCTGAATAATCTGTTTGCGAGTATACCTCTGGCGTCTCGCATGACACGTCAGAATTCAATGGCACTCGTGTGAGGAGCGGTATTTGTATTGTACTTAACCAAAGAGGAAACGGATGATCCTACTCCATCTGCGTGGGCATAGAGGCATTGTCTCGATTTTCCCGCAGCAGGGACCGCCACAATGGAGAGAACGCTGCTGTTGTCGAAATCACAACCGGTCGTATGTGGGGAGAAGACTTCGCTTTCTACATAGGGACCTTGGCCAATCGGATCGTTCATATTAGCTGCATCTCGCATGCGAGTTGGTTTTGATGGTCGTTCGCGAAGTAAGGCCTGCTGCAACCCTCGTCTTCTACAGAGAGAGTGAAAATTAGGGCTTCTTCCTTTTGTCGACTTCTGATGAACAGTAAAGGGCGGATCGCGTCTTGTAGTGAACGTGTCAGCGTATTTCGACATTCGGTTGGAGTGAATCTCTGTTAATAAAGATTTCTTCTTTCGCAATACCAGTATTTTACATTACTTCCTCAAATGCGACTGTACCATACGCGCACGTTTCCCTGAGCTCCGAAAGCTCTATCGTTTTTTCTTCTCGAATAAGATTGAATTATAAAGAAAAGAGAACAACGACCGACATTGCCATTTGATAACGACAAATTTCCTCTCCCGTTCAATAGAAATCCTTTGCTTCGAAAAACGAGCCAGCGAATTGATAGTTCTGCGTAAAAAACAACAACAACAACAACAACAACAACAACAACAACAACAACAAAACAAACACTCCTCACCAATCTAGCGAAATTAGTGTTCAAAAACACGAGCGCAAATTATATAAAGCGGAAGTATTGGATTGTGACGTTGGCGACCATATTAAATTTCTACTTGGAAATTCACCTTCTTATATTGAAAACTCGAAGGAGTTTGAAAAAAAATATAGAAATCAATCGGATCTATTTTTCCCTGTGTCAGTGACATGTAGACCTGGATGTAACACATTTTCAGTTTCCTAGCAGAAAAGCTGTTTGCTCCCGAATAAGATCATATACATTTCTTGCTCGAGTCATGTATTTTTAATGGTCTCAACAAAAAGAAGAACCCGTTTTTGTGCCTGCTCATCGCAAAACTCCTGGAATAAAATTGCAGCATTAACACTCTGAAAATAGATTTCCCACTTTCCAGAAGGTTTTGACACTCGACAATATTACCCAACCCGTCCTGGCTACAAATACCATTTTCTAGGAACGGTAGCTCGGGAGTTCGTGCAGTCGGAATGCACGCCCTTAAAATTTCCTCCTTGGAAGAGCAAAAAACGAAACAAAGGCAATTACCGAAATGGCAAAAAAAATCAGTCCGCGTGCGAGGGTTGTAATTCAATTTGGGGCGGCAGTGGTGGCGGTTGAGGCGCGGACTCGCCGCCCCCGCCCCCACCCCGCCGCCGCCGCCGCCGTGGTCTCCACCCCCGCCGCCGATCCATCAGAAGCTGTCGGCCACCTTGATCACGCGAGCACCCGCCCGCGCACGCTGGCCGTGAAGGATCATGGGAACCGTGACACATCTCCGGCAGGCCGCGGGTCGCCGCGTCAGACCGCTCGCCTCTCGGCTCACCGGCGCGGCCACCTGGCCCCGGGCAGTACGCCAGTTCACGCGAGAACTCCCCTAAGTCCCGATAGGGGCCTAAGAGTATGTGGGAATCGATAGCAACAAGAGAACAAAATTGAAATAACTAAATTAACTTCTTTTACTACAATTATTCTAATTGAAAATATAATTATTTACAGTAGAGCTGCGATTATCCGAGGTAATTGGGGTTGATGGTACCATGTATTACAAAAACTCAGATTACACGAGAAAAAGGAAAATTCATAACAGAATTTTCAACTACGATGTATAACGAAATCAAATTTAATGAGCAGATACTATTTAAGTTACAGGTATATAATACATAAAGCGAATCGGTCACAACAATGTAGCAGACTGACACTGACATCGACCGTCGTACATGTGACTTTTGGTGCAGTGTTGCCAGCCCGTCAAGTGTCAGCCCTCGATCATCGCCGCTTATTTAGTGTCTTGGCGCACATCAGGCTTTTTTTGTAGTGGATTGCACGGAATCTCGGATTAGCGTGGCTTGGTGTACCGCGACTCTACTGTACATAAATATATAATAACATAAAATTAATATAAATGTATTATTCCAGGACTCCTTACATCCTCGAACATTAAGTACGTACGTACCAGTGCAGTACTAACAGTACAAAGGGCGAAGAAATATTATAATTATGTACAAATGTTATAGTTATTTTGGTTTTGTGATATAATTAGTTTTAATGGATATATTGATATAGTCATTCTTTGGCCAAATAAACAGACATGAGTATCATTATTTACTTGCTTCTTGCAACGTTTCGGTCCTTTCTCGTTAAACAAAATATAATTGTAAATCATGTCAGCCTGAGGTAGATCCTCTAAACGAGAAGTTCAGGAAGTGAATAATATTAGATGACACTAATGTTTATTTGGACAATGGTATTGTATAAATTGCGATACTAAAAATGAAATTCAACAAAGTCATTCTATTTTTACTTCATTGTGGGCGCATTGTACAAAAGTTTTAACGCTAAACCATTTCATTCATGAAATTTATTTTATCGCAACGTTTTGTGCCCTCCATCTGCAATATACGAACCTTCTCAAACCATTGAATATGTTTCACATCAATTACAAACTATTAAAAAGCATTATCGGAAAACAGAATACAACCAAAGAAAGTGGGTTGTGTTAGTTGGTTTGGTACCTCTTGAAGGTAAACTTTTTAGTAACCTTCTATTTGAAGTTCCCAATTTCAAATGTTATCGGCATCTGCAATAGAAGAAAAAAAACATTCTGAAACCATTGAATATGCTGTTATATCCTTTACAACCTATTAAACAGCATTATCGGAAAAGATAATATAATAAAAAGAAATATGTTTTGTTAGTTGGGAAGAATGATAATTACTACTATTACACCTCGTGCCTTTGAAAGTGTAAATTCTTAATGTTTCCTCATACCTTTGTCATGAAGTCCATTAAAATAATACTAAGATTTGCTCTTTTTCCTCAAAACACGGAATGGAACCTCAACGACAATCCGCCTCCGTGCCAGGCGCTTGCATTTTCCTCGTGTCGCAATCAAACAGATCGCCGCCGCCGCCGTGGTCCTTCAACGTGATCAACGTGAACAACCGAGTACACTAAGCCGCACCTGGGCCAAACGGAACGCATTAAATATGAGAATACTAAAATAAGTACAATGGCAAATATAAGAAGAGTAATAATTTAAGTGAAAAGTGAAAACAACAAAATATTTCAGTTGAAGGAGCTACCTGGGGTAGTGACGTGTGCACTCAAACGCCTTATCTCCGCCTATTCGTGTGAGCGTTACAGGGGACAAGGGTATTCAATATACTCCAATTTTGCGTTACGTAATTTACGAACGATTCCTTATTTCAAAAGACTATGTGTTCAGATCTCCCCATGAGAGTAATATTTCGTTGGTGTGGGTGTCGGATGGTGGTTGGATGAGTGAGGGGGTATGTAGGAGACAGAATATCTGTGTATTTGTATGAGTACGTTTTCTGGGAGAGCAGTACATGTCGGGTCGCTCCCATGGCATAGTAATAGAGAGAAAGGTAGGGATGGGTATGAAGAGAGGATTAATTTCGTTTTAAATACACCTCTTTTCTTGAAGCCGCAAAGCCCACACCGCCCGCGCTCGCCTTCTGTACTGCTCTGCCTGCTCCCTAGATTGATTGATTATTTGTTGATTCCGGGCCTCGTAAACTTCTAAGATCATTCTGGTAGGTGTAAACCATGTTGTCTCAGGAGATGAAGGTATTCTTTCCCCGATGATTGATGAGATTCGCCGCCGACCTAAACATCGACTTGCGGAAGGTTTCCCTCGACCACGTATCTCCACCAGTGAGCACCACCCCGGTCAGGACAAGCTCTAAGCTCCGGCCTGATCTCTCAACAAAGCGGTAGTGCAGTGCATGTAAGTGTAAATGTGTGTATAACAGAAAGAAGATGTGATAACAAGAACGATGAAAAGGGACCGCTCGCAGTCTGTGGCCGATTCATTAGGGTGCTATACCTGCAATCGCCTGCTATTTTTTCATAGAAACTACGGAAAACCATCGAACAGAGTTTGCTCCTGCTTCAAACGGCGACTGAATTAGCTGTAGCTGGAATGGAAAATCGTCCACTTGGTTCCTCGAAGTTTGCCAGAAAGCTTGCAGTTGCTCCACTTGTTGCCCTGAGTCATCTCAGCCGGCCTGGGTCCGCATGCGTGGGCAGGGGCAGGCAGCGAGTCGCGGGTGGTCGGCGCGGGGCCTCTTCCAGCCCATCAGCACGAGCGCGCGGGGCGGCCCATGCAGATCGCGACCTCCGGGGCCACGGGCCGATTGCCGTGGGATTAGCGATCCGGGGGAATTAGCCAATCGCCGGCGAATTGCTCCGGGAGCGCGCGCCGCATGCCGATGAGGCGCGCCCCGCCCCCTCCCCCACCCGGGGGCGGCCGCCCTTCACCCTCTGCTTTAACTGCGTTGACGTCGCCGCCGCGCCGCAACCACCTCCGCCGGCGCAGTTGCAGGAGAGTGCAAACGCCGCGTGCGGTGGTGACGCTTCCACAAATTCCTCGCTCCTTTGGTAATCACGGGCTCCGACCAAGGGGTTGCGACATTTCGGTGGCCTACGTGCAGGGGCGGCCAGAAAGCGCGCAGCTGGAGCAACTTGCCTCAGGCCCACGCTTCATTGGAACCCCGAAAATGTGTTTATTCAAAACAATTAAAAAATGTATTCATTTTTATCCAAATTTAACGCTATAAGTTATTTCTGCTGAGTGGAGAAATGAATTCTGTTTGTGAATTGGAGGAGGAGGAGGAGGTGATTTAAAAAAAAAGAGAGGCCCCCGTGCCTCAATTGCCCCAGGCCGCTGGTTTTCTGCGGTCGCCCCTGCCTACGTGCACTGAGACGCCTGTCGTGCCATTTAGTATGCAGTTGCTCGTGGAACTCATAACTTCGAAAAATTTGCTCAGGATTTTCGAACGACGCATCCGCTCCCATGCAGTATTTCCCGCCACCACATGTACCTTATGGCACTTAACTTAGATTATAGCAATCATAGGTTCAAAGGAGGGTCATTTCAAGGAGTTGCGACATTTCGGTGGTATATGTGCACTTAAACGCTTGTCGGGCCAGTTAGTTATCTCGTTGAACGCAGGAGATAAAGCAACAAACGTTAGAAACATGTTAGGATTTCCGAACAATGCATTCGCTCCCTTGAAGTTTTCTGCCACGATACTCACATGCACGTAGACAGTTTCAAATATTTTGCCACTCTCTAGTATTAATAGATTCCTTTACAGGAGTTGCAACATGATACTTGCGTTTTGGACGCTTCCCTAAATTTATTCACGTAGCACGAAAAAACTGACATCCCAGAGACAAGTGTTCTATCTATTCGAGTTTGGAGAATTCAGATCTTTCAAAGTGAAATAAAAGTGTGAGAATGTTTGCATTTTGCATGCACTCCATCGTAATGATCCCGTCGTGTATTTAACAAAAGAAGAAATTTGACGAATTACATGTCCATGCACAATTCAGCAATTCCATATACTGCACGATTTTCCAATTGTGCAGACTTGCTACTACAGCAGGTAATTTCAGTACATTTAATACCACTGCGACATACAGCTTTTAGTGTTTAAGTAGGTAATGTAAAATTGTCTTTGTGCAAAATTCTATTAAATATCGACATAAAAATGTTTTTGGAAGAAACAGTTACAGTTCAGTAAATGTTTATATTCATGTGTATTTACAGACTTACCTGCTTATCTTAAATATGTAACTTACAAACTAAAACAAAGAATGGTAGGAAGCATCCCAATTCGGGACCTCAATCTGGATCTAATTTAGCAAACGTCTTCAACAATGTGGTTTGGCGAGAAGAGAATATTCTTCAAAACTACAATCCAATACTACCCTTTGAAACTATTATATGTATATTGCTGCAGCTTCGAAACTCACAACTAAGTTCCTGTAAACGGTGGGGCATAGCAATACCAGAGGAATGAAATTGATCAACTCATTTCGTCGAATGTATTTTGGGATCGGCAATGAAAAATTATTTTCCATTGAATGTACTTTGACGTGATTCATCGTAATATAAAAACTTGAGGTATTTTGTATAATTTTTCTTCGTTTTAGAAGTCATTTTGATGAAACGCTTATGGTCTCCACTCCAAAACGTGTATCTTAATATTTCATATCTACCCATATTTTATATTCATTTTGTTGTGTCTGTAAAATTGTTCGGCTATCACCAATGTGCATTCTTACGGTAGAGTTTCACATTTCTTCTCATATATTTTCTGAAAATATCCCAATAAAAAGGAATGAATATCTTCTCCTCCTTTCACTCAGAGAGGTGAGAGGGCTTAGGATTACAAATTCGTCACGACATTTTACGAGAAAAACTTGGGAAAATGTTACGTTGACGTATATAAATATTCCAGCGGGAAAGGCACTGAAGTACGTTTCGAATGTATTGTACTCTTCACTCGCCTGGCTGGGAATAGAATTGTGGTGACACACTCTTTTCGTAATGACTCACTTAAAGTACTTCCTCTTAAAATTTTTTTTCTTGAGGTTTCGAATATGAAAGAATCAATTGAGATATTTATGAATATATAGGAAAAGGATCGTGCATGCTATGAATATGCGTTAATTGTTAGTTTAGTGGAACGATTTACTTCACAAATATAAAATAAATTTCCATAAAATGCTATCTTGTCCTGTAATGTCTTGCGAAATCAGTTTTATTCTCAATTTTAAAAGAATTAGTGCCTATTAAATTAAAAGAAAATTATTGATGTATACGCAAAATTTAGTTACGAAAATATTCGTTATACCAACGTGAAAAAAACTTCATTCAGTTTTGTATTACATTTCAAAACGGTTTCGCCAAATTTGCTTTAGAAGTAAGTTTACAACATTCCATATTTCATTGTTTAACGTATTCAATGGTGATAGAAGATATCTTGTGGTACTCCATAATATTTATTAAATACTAGTCGTGCTAAAACAGCAAGAACTTTCTCGCCCGTATTTTCACGCAAAATTAAGCGATAAGTACTGTAATTTGCGAAAAATTCTGACCTATGCACATGACCTTATTTCAAAATCTATCTTTAAGGAACAGATTTCATTAAGGGAAAAAATCTTCATAATTGTAGTTGTAGGAAGATCGCCGAAACAATGTGGAGCTTTGGCAATTTTCGAGAAATTTGGGTTTTCCACGAACATCAGACCTGTGTCATTCTCTTAAACGTCCTTTACCTACACAACAACAAAATTTAATCAAGAACGATGGAGACGTTTTTTTTAAATTTTGGAAATGTCTCAGGAACTTCATGTAATGCACCCCACCAAATTAAAATATCGGATTCAAATTGATGAGGCCGCAACATCTGCCAGATCGATTGGGGAACATCACTTTTGGAGAAAATCGACTGAACAGTTTAGCTGCTAGCGTTGTTCACAGCTGGACGGACGGACAGACAGACATAGACAGGCGGACGGACGTTTCGCCTTCAATCGATTTTTTCCACAAAACATGGATTCTGGCTAAACCACACATTAGAAGATTTTTTTTATGAATTTAGCAACTGGATTTATCCCTCTTTTCGTTACCAGGGCCCGGCAACAACAGTTTTTCTGCCGAAAATTCGCCGTTGTTTCGTCTTCCATACTTAAATGTTATTATATTTCCTTTTGTATTCTTATTGACCCTCTGAAGATGGGAAAAGTGTTCCCGAATGTTGACTTTAGGATGTTTTTAATAAGTATTAAAAATGTAGTCTTGTGGTTTGATTATTTCTGAATTCATGTTTAACACATTATTTAAGTTTCCCATTATAACATGTCTATGGTTCAAACAACACAAAAAAGATCTATCGGCACTTGTCCGCATATTCTTGAATTAACCATTCTCATTTATACTCCTCCACGTAGCCTCCATTGATTCCCCCCTTCTGGATTAATAGAGTGTCTACCGAAATTCCCCTCGTGTCGCCTCGGTCGGTGGCATTGCGAAGACGTGCCGTTTAGTGGGATGCAAAATCATTACGCCCCCATCCGCCCCCGTCGCGTCGGCGGCGGTGGGGGTGGCGGGGGCGGCGGTGGCAATCTGCGAGCGAGGGGCGTCTCGCCGCGTGCGGTCCGGAGGGGAGCTACCGCGACGGGCAGCCCTTGGGGCGCGAAGAAATGAAAATTCAACGAGATCAAATAAAATTCCTTCAATGACTTGTTGTCATGCGATTTCAATGAACGCGTCCGCCGAGGGGTGCATACGCGATGAATATGTCTACAGGAGCGTTAAGACAAGAACGCGATGATGGCTGTGTGATGGTTGCTAGTGAAGGGATGATTGTAATTTGAGTGTCTGGATTGGAGCTGCTAATCGTGGGTGAGTTCGTAGTGGCCACTGTGCGATTTCGTGTTGATTTACGCGTTTGGGTGATGTAACATTCTTTCCCAAACAATGGATTTGTATTGTAATGTCTCCTGTTATGCGGTAAGTGTGGAATCGTGAGTAAGCGACAACAAACCTAAAGATAATATTATCATTGTCTTATTACACCACAAGGACGAACGGTCTGAATGGCACTTACTGAAATAACGAACATCTTTCTGCAAAGTGGTATTTTCACATATACTTATTCCTTTTAAAGTAAACTGAAGAAATTTTTTTTTTCAGATTAATACTTTCAATTTTGAATTCTAGGGTAATTAGCAATAGAAAAACATATGACTTCTCAAAGAGAATTTGAAAATTTATGAATATTATGCATTTCCATTGTGTCTAAAATCACTATCAAATTATCCAAAGTATTATTTCTTCAGGTATAATTTACACATTTGTATTATTTGCTTTTTTAAGCATAAGTACTATTTGCTTAAGTCAAGCTTTGATTCTGTTTCTAGCATATTCAATAGTAAGATAAAAAATCCGTTGTGTCACATTTACGGGCAGCTTGTGAGCGAGCTTCTTCAAGGATCACACGTGCACAATTATGAATGGAAAACTGGCATTTTACAATGCACATAATTACATTCACGAAATGACTGAATCAATGAAATATTACTTCAAAATAGTTTCAAAAGTAAAATTGCTGTATCAACTGATTTCATCAATAAATAACAAAAAATACAACTAAACCGAATTACGAAAAATGTATTTTATATGCAAAAATAACTTAAGAAATAACATTTTTTTAAAATTATGATCTCACTAAACGTCTTTTTTACTGTTATTGGAATAAAGAAAATTGAATTTCAATACTTCGAAAAAAATTCACAGGCAATACTAATCACCAACGTCTAATGAGGCTATGGGTTAAACAGCTCTGACCATTGGTGACTTCAATACCTGACACAATAGCAGGTTTCCCACGGCGCCACCGGGAGCGGTAGCTCAGTGCATCAACTGATGCCACTGCAGCGGCTCTGAACGGGAGGTTCTAGGTTCGAGTCCTGACGGCGGCAGGATTTTCGACACTAGCTTTTCAGCTAGGTCGAATTCAGTCGCTGTCTGGAGGTCTAGCGGCCGGCTGCTCTGATTGGTAGTTTTCCGTGGTTCCTCCGATCAACACCAGGCGAATGCCGGAGCAGTACCCTACCAAACGGGCCACGGACCGCGCGCGATCTGTCCTTCCTCTTGCTTGTCCTATCCTCTCCCCTTACACACTCACTTACACTAACATGCACTACACTACCACATATTCCGGGAGACCGGTCGAGAGTTTAGAGCTTGTCCCGGCTGGGGCGGTGCCCCGGCCGGTGGGAGATTCCTGGTTAGGGGGAAACCCCGCTAGCCGACGGTAGGTCGGTGCCGCACCTCGCCATCTAGCGGGGGGAAAATCACCGCCATCTTCCGAGAAAACACATGCACTACACTAACGGGACTAATGACCGAAGCAGTTGACGCGCCCGGAAACACGAAAAAATCAATCAATCAATCAATCAATCAACCCACGGCGCCTATGATTCACGCGCGGTCGCGCTGCACTTCACCTGCGTTTCATGGCGCGGCGCCTCGCCTGCCACTCGGCGCGAGGCCTATCGCCCCCGCTCGGCCCCGCGCCGGAAGCCCTGCGTTTGTAGCGGAAAGCACCCGACCAATAGGTCTTCGTGTTAAAATGCGGTGTTGCGGTTATAGCGGTTATTTGAAGAACTCGCGGGGGAGTAAATTGCTACGACGAAGCGTTAAGGCCTTGCGACCGGATACTGCGAGACGAGCGTATCCAATGCGGTTTTCACGCGCGGGGAAGTGGTTAGAGGGGAGCTGCCCCCGCGGCGCTTTGCCCGTGCCACGACCGCAGCCGCCCCTCCCCTCGACGCCCTCAACTTCCACGCCGCCCCCGCTGCCTACGCTTCCCCGCTGCTGCCGCTGTCTCCATCGCCCCTGACGCCCCTGCCGCTCCTGCAACTCTCACGGCAGCAGCCGACGCCGCCTCAGCTTCTACGCCGCCCCGCTGCTTCTGCGTGTTCCCCGCCCCCGTCGCCCCTAACACCTGCCACCCTTGCCGCCTCCGCCATCCTTATCGCTCCCGTCGCCCCCGTCGTCCCCGTTCCCCTTCGCCCCTGCCGTTCTTGTCGTCCCTGTCATCTCCGTCACTTCTACCGTTCCTGCCGCCCCTGCCGCCCCTGCCGCCCCTGCCGCCCCTGCCGCCCCTGCCGCCCCTGCCGCCCCTGCCACCCTGCCGCCCCTGTCGCTCCTGCCGCCCCTGCCGCTGCCGCCCCTGCCGCCCCTGCCGCCCCTGCCGCCCCTGCCGCCCCTGCCGCCCCTGCCGCCCCTGCCACCCTTGCCGCCCTTGCCGCCCCTGCCGCCCCCGTCGTTCCTGTCGCTTCCGTCGCCCCTGCTACCCCTGCCGCCTACCCGCCGCCCCTGCCTTCCTGGCGCTCCCGCTGTCTTCCCCTCCCCCGCCTCAGAACCCTCCCAACCTCACTCACCGTTCTCTCTGCCTACGTTGTCTACACGTACCCACCGCCTACGCAGCCTCATCGCCACGCCAGTCCTACGCGTCAGCCTTTATCCCCGTCCCCACCCCGCCTGGGTCCCCGCCACACGATTGCAGACCCGTTCTCGTGGCGTCGACTCAAATTACCAGCTTCGTCGCCATTGCGACCTCTGCTCCTCTAGAGCCAATGTCATCGTCTCTAGCTGCTGGTCGTTGCTCTCTGACCTATGTTATGTCGCCAGCCAATTGCCAATACAGCCCTGGCGTCTGTGGTATTCAGAGTAGACTTCCATCTATTTCTCTGGCGCCCGACCACTTTCAACACCATCTCCGCGACTAGCTGCTTCGTAATATACTACACGGGTGACACTTCTACCTTTAGTATTAGAAATGTTCCTCTCAGTTCCGAAGATTCTCTCCCAATCGCAGCTGCTGTCACGTCCCGACATCAGTGTGAGATGTAACATTCACTACTTCAATGCATTACAATCTCTTATCGTCACTCTCTTCTTTAATTTCGTCTCCTCCTCCACCTCCTCACCCTCTCACGTGGATCCACAAAGCTGACACCCACACCTTTCTCGCAGCTCATCCTTCATCACTGTTTCGACGATCCCTGGCACCGATTCTTCCACGTCTACTTTCTCCATCCCTACTACCATTACATCCGCCGCTATCTCCTTCTATGTCTGCCTCCATCACCGCCACCGCCGTCACTGCCACCGCCTACACCAGCGCTACCATCGCCAGAACCGCCTTCGCCATCACAGTCAACGCCTGCGCCATCCCCGCCACCGTCTTCGCCATCCCCTATACCATTACAGCCCCTACTACCACCGCCTTCACCATCTCCACCACCGCCTCCATCATTGCCACCGCCGCTGTCAACGTCATCGTCATCCTCTGTTCCATTACCGCCGCTATCGTCGCCAGCACCGCCTTTGCCATCACAGCGTACGCCTCCGCTGTAGCCGCGACCGCCATCCCCTGTACCATTGCCACCGATACAGCCACCGCCTCCACAATCTCACGAGCTCCGCCACTACCACCGCCTCGACTATCACCATCTCCGCCTCCATCAACGCCACTTCCGTCATTACCATCACCACCACCGCCTTCGCCATTGCAGCCAACACCTGTGCCATCGCCACCACCGTCAACGCCATCCCCTATACCATTGCCGCCGCTTCTGCCACCGCAACCACAACCTCCTCCACTGCCACCGCCTTCACCATCTCCGCCACCGTCGCCGTCGCGCCGCCCCCGCGGTCGCCGAGGTCACGCCTCATTAACTGCGGGGCTGGAGGTGCAAAGTAGGACTCGATTTTCGGTTAATTACTTCACAATAAAAAGCCACGAGTCGAGACGCAGGGAGGGCGAACAGGCCCGCCCGCCTACTCTGCAGCGCGTCACGGCGCGCCGTAGGCGGGAGATGGCTTAATATTTCATGCCTTAAGTTTATATAACGCCTCTAATTCGATTTTCAAATAAAACGAGCGCCACAAAAGGAGTAATTAAGCTGTATAGGCTGACTAACAGACGACTAATCAGGCCCCGTCGGGCCGCGCCGCGCCGCTCTGTTACCGCCTGCCGAGTAACTCGAACCGGGCACCGAGCCCCCCGCCCGGGGGCACGCCTGCCCCGCCCCCTCGAGCCTCCTCCGCGCCGCGGGCGGTGCCGGCGACGGCGGGCGGCGGGGATCGACCCGGGCTGCTGGAGCGCGTGTTCTTTCATTAGAACACTTCAAGCAAAAATTTGAGATGGTCAAGTAAATGTAAAATATGCCCTCCTTTTTCTTTAAATTTGTTCACTATTGAGGCATTCGGGTATTCTAGAATTTCTGACATTTTACGAAACTAAAATTATTGACGTAGGTACCACGGCTCTCTTGTAAATAAGAAACATGGGGTCTCTTTATATCATACTAGTTTTAGAATCCAGAAAATTGACGATGAAAATACAGTCACAATTTATGTTTCATTAGTTATGTGTAGCACACTTCCAGTAATACGATCGTTGCTAATACTATCGTTGCGATTTCGTAAGTAATGTGAAATGTCAGTTATCACTATCTCCGCCCGAACGCCTCAATTGTAATTATGTAAATGTAAATATTTAAGTGGTTAGGCGGAAGAGCCGGCCGTACGGCCTGAGCCTCGTAAGTAATAAAGACATTATTATTATTATTATTATTATTATTATTATTATTATTATTATTATTATTATTAAATGAACTCATTTATTTTGTTCTTGTGGCATTGCTATCTAATGCTTAGAGTGCACGGTTGCACAACTCCCAGATAATCGAAAATTCGTATAATAAATTAGGAAAATACGTTTTTCGTTTACTCTCAATCAATTTTCAAAATATTGTGACAATATCGAAGTATACCAATTTTTTTAGGATCCACATTATGAAAATGTACGTATTGATCTGATTTGTGTCAATGATGATATGTGTGTAATAGAATCGGATTCAATCCAATGTGTATGAAATTACAAAGCAGAATCTGAAGTAACGATAAAATTCACATATGAAAATGTGAGATTGTTACGACTTAGTTAATTTTTTAATGCTATGAAAAATGCTGGAAATACAGTTAAAATGAAATCACATCACGCGGCTACTTGATTTTGCAAGATGGCCAAATTGAAAATACCTTATCCACAATTGATAGCAAACTATATGCATATTTTTAAGTAAACATTTACACAGATAACACGACAATTTCACTCAAGTTATAATTCTTTTCTTTTCACTAGTTTCTCGCAACCAGAACATTGCTAGTTTTAGAAAGAGTAATTGAAGCGGCCTCTAGAATCTAATGTCTTAAATGATTAAAATTATAAACAACTCTGCTTTGGAAGAGACAGTCAGACAGAAACAAATAATTACTACTTTTTTACCATTATTTGGTGATCAGGCTAGCGCCCTGCTGACATAATTTATCTCATACTCAAAAGAGTTGCATAGAACAATAATTACAATGGTAGCCTTGAGGTAGTTTCACAAGTATTCACAGTGGTTATTTTTTTATGTCACTTTTTAAAAAATACTCGTAAAAAGGAATGCATATTAATGAATTTCTGTATCTATTAACTAAATTAATACAATGAAAACTGTCTGAAAGTTTAGCAGTTTCACTCCCAGCCATAATGTTTGTGAGCCCCGCAGCATTGAATTAACTGTTATCGCGGTGAAGCGAGCTGCCCGTTCGTCGCTTGTCCACGAGACGGGCCTGATCCTGGTGTTGACCGCGCGGGGTCTTATGTAAGGCGTCTGTCGCAACTTGAGAGTAATATTCAGAGCGCGCCTTTGCTCGCCCCTTTGCCCTGCCGAGCGCCGCGCCGCGCCGGGTGGGCGCCACAAAGGCGTCGCGACGCTCGGCGTCCACCTGCAGCGCCCTCGCAGCCCCGGGCGGCGGCGCGGAGGCGGACAAGAGGGAGTGCAAGCACGCGCTTGAGAGTGCTTGTAAGCGCAGATGCCTTTGTTGGAAGACTCCGGGAAATAGGGAAACGAGCCAGGAGCCTCGGAAACGGCCGTGTATCAGCAACTAAGGTCGTCGGCATGGCAGGTTTGAAAATGACTGACTTCTCCGGCCTAACTCGTAAATGTCAGCTCCGCGAACTGTCACATTGCGGGGAACAATGGAGTAGGTAACGGTGGCGACAGATTTATATGATACTGAATAGACATGGAAATAAGGCAATGTTCTCTGTATAGGTGGCCGTGCACTGTCGAGTATGGTTCACCAGTTTGTCTTTCGTCGTTCATTTTCGTGTACATCCGTCGCCGCCACTTCCTCCTCCGTTGTTCCTCAAATGGAGTAGGTGGCGGAGGCGACAGATTTATATGATAATAAGCATCAAAATATGAGTCTGTGTCCTCTAAGGTGGCCATACACTAGCGAGCGTGGTTCGCTAGCTTCATTTGTATCATACGGTGGCTGAAATATGGGCCACATAACTATTTTCTCAGGCTTATTGCTCTTACAGATTTGGGATGATGGTTCAAATCCAGGCCAATACGAAGAAGAATTTGTTGTAAATACCCATCACGTTTACTAGGTGTTGTTCCGTTTCTCTCGTTTATAATTTTACCATTGCCAAATAAAATTATTGATGTCACACGGTGGCAGGTATAAGGACCACTTAACTCTTTGTTTTAGGAAACCTATTGCTCTTACAGATTTGGGATGGTGGTTCCAATGTAGGTCAATATGAGGAAGAATTTGTTGTAATTATCGAGCAGGTTTTCGCGGTGTTGTTTCGTTTCTCTTGTTTGTAATTTCACTATTGCCAAATAAAATGTTTCCTCTCCGTTATCATCATCATTCTCAGTCATGTTTTGCCTTCGGGCGAATTCCAAAAGCGAGCCCTCTGAGGTTCCTGGCAATGTTTCAGTTCAACTCTACTTCACCTCGTACGAGCGATCAAGAAAATACTCGAAGGGAAGTGCAACTCAGGAGCTTGGAAATTTTGTGAAATGGTTTATAGTCATTGAAAGATATCTTCCTTTAAAACTTTGAAGAAGTCCTTCAATTATTTGTTTACAAAAGTTTGGAAAAGTTACGTACGTTGGGAAGGCATATTAATGACTTAGAAATATTTGTAAGGGTAGGTGTGTGAATAATAAAACGAATAAAACGAGTTAGTGCATCGAATTGCTTTCAAAAACATAATTTCTCCTGATAACTCTCACTATTCAAAGTTACTGAATCTTTATGAATGCTTTGAGTTTATTTTAAGGGAATGATCGGACTTCTCTCTCGCGATTTTTAATTTATATCACTATTTTTCTTCCCAAATCCTTTACGTTTTTTCAATATCCGAAACATTTATTCCAGCAGTTGTTGCTCGTCTAATCGCGCATATTGTGGTGAATAAACGTCAGAATCGGATCAAACGAACTTGCAGAACGTGTCCTTTTGTCTTTTCAAGACATCTTTGAGGATCAAATTTACCACGTCTTTTCTATTAATGGCTCACAAAAGGTTGCGGCCGAGCCCTTCTCAGCACGGGGTACTATGTTTCACGGCGTCTGCCAAAGGAAGTGACGTCACCAAACGAAGCCCAATCTTTGGCGTGCGCCGCCGCCGCCGTCGCTGTTACAATGTGCCCACCGGATACGTCCATCTGGCGCTTGAAGGGGCCCAAGAAAGGCGATACAGGACACCGCGACCCAAAATACTGCGGACAGCCTCCGCCCTCGCCCCCCCCATCCCTGCGACTCGCCCGAGGGAACGCACCTGCGGGCCTACTTCCGGTGTGGAGATTCACTTGAAGCGCTGGGTAATGAGGCGAAACCTCAAGGTCAAATGTGGCGGCGTTCAGTTACGATGTGTTTTGCAACCAATTTGAAGGGGAGATGAGGGTTAATATCGCAATTGTTGATGGGGAAATGAATGGCTCGTCTGACTTCAGCTGTTGGTATTGAGACTTCGATTTCTTCCTGTTGGTGCACGCTTACTGTGACATCGTCTCAAACAATTACAATAAATTAAAATAATCACGAAGATATGTTGATTAGAAATTGGACTCGGGTTAGATTAATGTACGATTTGATACATTTTACCCTATTAATTACATATTCTTACATTCTATGCATTCTTTTAATTAATTACAAATTACATTCAATATCATTGTCACTAAAATCGACATGGTTGATCTCGTATGTCAGGAAATTATCAAGAATAAAACCTTCTAATAACATGTTCTCTTTGTCAAATATTCGTAAATTAAGTCGTGCATTTTAGTTGTGGTTTGGACTACTGTCAATTCATTATCGAAATATCTCGTGTGGGCGGGCTATCTTGAGAGTCCATGTTCTTATCTTCTCTGCATGACATGAAAAATTGCGTGTCCACCAATTAATAATAAATGCGTCAATTGACTTTATCTTTCCATTAAAGCTGGATCTACTTTATATACTTCCTGAGTGATATTTAACGGGGCATCATTTAATGTTCATCGTTCAGTTTGACTTATATGTTGCGTTTAAGCTTTTTCCTGTTCAAACTACGTTGTAAAGAAGAGAAGAATCGTTTTCAAATAAGAGCCTACTTTTGTGGGATAAGGATAATAACCAGTAATCGGAAGGATAATGAACCCGAAAATTAAGATTGAAAGAAAATTATGAGAACGTTAAAAATCCAAAGTATTGACAGAGGTATAGAACCACAAAAAAATATATTGAGAAAAAGCGTTTGTTACCTTCCTACTTTCCGATATTCGGACAAACGTAAATTTTAGAAGGGAAGGAAATTTTCTTCTCTTTATTTGATGTAAGTAATCGTGAAGACTAGAATAAAAATACTTCCAAGCTTGCAATGCCTAAAATACACGTATAATACCCTACAAAAGCAATCTAGTATGAATTGTATTTAAATGTACATGGACATCAATTTAAAAAATAAAAAAATGTATTTAAAAAGTATTCAATTTGATGCCGGTTCAATCGTATAGATTTCGGCAAGAATCGAAAGGAAAGGAATCAAATGTCAGTCCTCCTGGTATGGAAACAAAACAATTGATTTCTGATTCGAATATTTTTCAATTCATTTTCCTCCAGAGTAGCCTTACTAAAGCGGCGATTTATTAAATCGCTTTTAGACGTACAACCCTACGCTACTGCCTTGCGGCTAGAAGGAATGCTTTTCTTAATAACCTGCTAAAATTATCAATTATAGATTAATCTAATTCTAATTAAAACTGTGCTATTTGGAATGCCCAATTTTAATTGAAATGACTATAAAATATCTTAATAAATTCGTGACTTTAAGTGATCGATAATGTTCTTTTGAAGGTGGATGTGTGATATCCTTCTTAATTTCAAATTGTTTAAAGAATTTGTTACCCCAACCAAAAAACGGAACCGTTCAAAGACATTAGATTGTTTTTTATGTTGGGCATTATGACATTAGATTGTTTTTTATCCAGCATTCATACTTTATTTACATTTTGTGCATAACCGTACTAACAATCCATTCACTCGCACTAAACTACACCGAATCGATGGAACAGGAAGGGCCCTCCGTAGAATCAAGCGGGAGCATGCGAGTGTTGGCACCGGTGGCGGTAGTTCAGTGCATCAACTGATGTCACTGCAGCGCCTCTAACCGGGAGGTCCTAGGTTCGAGTCCTGACGACGGCAGGATTTTCGACACTAGCTTTTCAGCTAGGTCGAATTCAGCTGCTCTCTGGAGGAGAATTCTAGCGGCCGGCTGCTCTGGTCGGTAGTTTTCCGTGGTTTCTGCGATCAACACCAGGTGAATGCCGGAGCAGTCCCCTACCAAACGGGCCGCGGACCGCGCGCGATCTGTCCTTCCTCTTCCTTGTCCTATCCTCTCCCCTTACACACACACACTTACACTAACATGCACTACACTACCACATACTTCGGGAGACCGGTCGGGAGCTTAGAGCTTGTCCCGGCTGGGGCGATGCCCCGCTGGTGGGAGAGTCCAGGTTAGGGGGAAACCCCACTAGCCGACGGTAGGTCGGCGCCGGATCTCGCCATCCAGCTGGGGAAGATCACCGCCATCTCCCGAGAAAAAACATGCACTATACTAACGGGACTAATGACCGAAGTAGTTGACGCGTCCGGAAACACGAAAAAATCAATCAATCAATCGAGTGTTGGCGCCAGCAGGCGCTGGAAGCGCGCGTGAGCGAGGCGTCAACGGCCGCAAAGCCGCAACGGTAGCACAACATGAAGCGTCGCCGCCATTTCATATCCTCTCTCCCTCCCGATATCTCCACCGGGCAGCACAGGCATTGAGGGGAAATTATAACAACTGATCCCATTGCAGAGAGTTTCCGGTGTTTTAATTTTGGTTTTATGTAGACTGCTGTTGGTTTCCAACACGCTCAGTTGGAACTGCCGTGTCAAGTGGACATAAAATGGCGGCACACAAGAAGACGCTATTCTCTGTGTGTAGGGACACTAAGGCGGATTAGGGCGCGGCTGTAATCCCGATGGGTTCGAGGGCTGCTGGGGAAAACCCAAGACGCATACCCCCCTCTCGCCCGCATTCCTCTACCCGCCCTTGGCCGCTCGCCTCCCTCCCATTGCACTCCCCCCCCCCCCGCCAAGCACGCGCTGCTTTAGCAACATCTTTCTCCTATCCACTCCTCAAACACGTTCTCGGCGTTTCAAAATGACTTAATTACCTTCTGTGCGGCGAGAGAATGTTTCGAAATTTCTACCACTCTTTCCTTCTTTTTCTTCCCGTTTCATCAGCTTCCCGTCACCTTTTTGATGTACGATATTTATAATTTTTATGTCGTTTGTAAAGATTGAGGTTTGCAAGATTTAACAGAAGAAAAATGCAATTAAGTATGCCATATAAGAGCTGGTATAATAAAAAGAAATTAAAATTAACCTATTTCACCAAATAATGATTTGATTAACTAAAAAATTATTTGTAAGACATTCCAAGAATCTATTTTATTGGACTGACTATGATATATTGATTAAAATTAAATTCAAATAAGGTTGACGGGACTCGCAGCAATTTCTATAGTATACACTTGTGGATTCGAATTTCACCTAACGCATCAATGTTTTTATCTTGCATTTGCAACGTGTCAGGTAAAGGCGATCTCAATCGAACTCCGTATTATCTAAATCATCGTGTATCATGCCGTAACTGTCCAGGAAAGTGAACCCGTTCTGAATGGACACAAATATGGCGGAAGGTTACGGCACTGTAGCTGAATCCCACGGAAGAAAACATTCCTCCGCGCATGCGATAAAATTTTGATTGACGGCTGTACCCCGTCCATACTCATCAGCTGCCGCCTGGCCTCTTCCTCTCGGTTGACGAGCGTGACGTCTGTCGCCACACGGTCAGCATCGGTGAGACTCGATGCTCTTGGAGCGCGGTTGCACCATACTGTTCGGGCGCCAATTGTGTGACGTCAGTAGACCGTTGCATAGCCGGAATCGCTCTAACTCCCGACCCACACCTCGCTTATAGGCATCGCCTATAGGATATAGCTTACAAAGATGCAAGGTGGACGGGCAGAGAAAAGGGTGAAAGATGGAAAGGGACACATCCCCTACGACTCGAAAAACCTTCCACGCCTTTCACGTTTTTCACGGAATATTTATAGAATAAGAAGGACAGGCTCAGTAACTGACACCGAGTCTAGAATAATGTCTGTAATAAAAGCGGCTTCCGAAAATAATTACGATAGGGGAGGGGGCATTTTTAAAAAAAATGAAGGAAACGTTTTTTAATTTGTAATTATTTATGACAGTAACTATTTAATTTATACATTTGCATTTACTAATTTATAAACAATTTGAAAATCAAACTCATGTAGGAGACGTTTATTAATCTTTCTACTATGTAGTACTTTCTTAGTTTCTCTACTGTTGAATGTAAATGAAGACACAACCTTTAAATACTATATAAATAAATGCACGTTGTTAAACTATTATAAAAATTCATAAACAACAACATATTGAAACAAATTTATGATAGTTTCAAATGATTCTTTTATTCTAAACATTTTCAAGGAGTAGGGGTGAGGGCATTACTTCATGTGACTCCTGTGCACCCACCTAGGTTGTTGCACGTTGCACGGAGAGCATTGCTCCATACATCCCCATAGGCAGTGTGGCAGGGGGTTGATTGATAGATTAGTGATTCCGGGTGCGTCAACTGCTGTGTCACCGTAAGAGTAAATGCATGCTTTTGCTCGGGATGTTGCGGTGATCTTCCCCCGCGGATGGCGAGATTCGGAACCACACCTACCGTCGGCTAGCGGGGTTTTCTCCAACCAGATATCTCTCACCAGCGGACATCGCACCAGCCGGGACAAGCTCTAAGCTCTCGACCGGTCTCCCGGCATGTCTAGTAGTGTAGTGTAAGGATAGGACAAAGAAAAAAGGGAAGGGAAGAATGGGAAGGAAAGAAAGCGCGCGGTCCGTAGCTCGTTTGTTAGGATTCTGCTTCGGCATTCGCCTGGAATTGATCGGAGGAACCCCGGAAAACTATCTATTAGAGCAGCCGGGGCTAGAATAGACTCCTTCCAGTCCCCGTACCCATACGAAAGGGAGGTGTCGCAACATTCTGTAGAAAACTCAACAGACTAACCCTGAACGAAGAGTCTCCGAACGGAGACAGGCATTCAGAAGAAAACAACTCCATGCCTATTCTCTTCCAGAGAGTGGTTGAATTCGACCTAGCTTGTGTCGAAAATCCTGCCACCGACGGGTGTCGAATCGCAGGACCTCCCGGTGACATCAGTCGTTGCCTGAGCCACCTCTCCCGGCGTGGCGGAGGGGGCGGTGTGGCGAATCTGTGTCGCGGGGCGCCACGTGAGCGCCGCCCGGGGTGTGTGCGCCCTGCCTGCGCGTGGCCGCCCGCCTCGCACCGGTTGCCGGGCGGCGCGCCTCTGAAGTGGGCCGGAACGCGCGCACAAAAAGAAACATTTGTTTTCAAAAAAATATTTTTTGTATACCAGCATTATAAACGACCTAATCTGTTGCAAGAAATTGTTCATAAAAGGGCCTTTTATGGCACAAATGATGACGTATTAGTATTGACGGCACGAATGATTGCGTCATCACTCATTCAGCCAATCGCAACGAGAGTAAACGGAACAGCCGACCACTGTTTTCCCGCACAGATGTCAAATTCCCGAGACGTCACAAGAAAGTTGTACCACAAAATTAACTTTGATCTCTTATAAATTTACAATGCTGTAACACAAAAAATAGCGTATATAACTCGTTTATAATGTTGCTTTATTGCATTCGTATCAATTTGAAAAGTCACTCCTAACTTCGCTCATTTTCAAAACATGTACTCATGCAATAAAGCTTAACATTATAAACTAACTGCATAAACTACTATTAATAAATAACAATTCTTAAAAATTTGAGGTAATAAATGTCTAGATAATATTTTTTTTATTATCAAGAAAATAAAAAATAGCATATTTTTATAATATTTAGTTTTAAAAAGACTTGAAGGTTAAACATTTCGGCGTAATGAAACTTCATGAAAGTAGAGACTTGGGAGTACGGCGACAACACATGATAATCATTGATTTGGGTGAACGTTTTCGTAATATTTGAAATAAAGTAGTTTTAAATTTCCTAATTGTGAAAAGCGTTTCCTTAAATGTCTCAGTAATGTTAGCTAAATATATTGGTTTTATTTCTATTTGATTTTCTTAGAGGTGATAATATAAATTTAAAGTTAGAAATTAAAATATCTCTTGCAAAATGTAATTTTCCTTTCTTAAAAAAAGTAATATAAAAAAGTTGCAGCTGGGTTTGTAAATCACGCGTGTCTGTCCCATGGCGGAGACGGCTGCGGCAGCCGTCGTCTCCGCCGAGAGGGCTTCAGGTTCGAGTCATGCGTAGGCATGGTCGTATTTGTGATTGTCCCTTCACTCCTCATCATCACGCTATCACCTCGTAATTCAAGGCGTAACAACTTTGTCGTACCAAGGGATGCAGCTGAAAAGCTGATCCTAAAAGTTACATACGTTAATCTTGTAGCGTGGTCAGAAATGTCCGTGACGGCAATAATAATAATAATAATAATAATAATAATAATAATAATAATAATAATAATAAATAGCTTGTGCTTCGCGCGCGTTTGGGCTCTCTCCGGCCCACTGTGCGGCGCGGCGCCCGCCCCGTCTTGTCGGTTTGTAAATGGAGAGCGACGGAGAGCGGTGGAGATTGAGGGGGCGCGCCGCGGGCTTCCGCGGCGCCCTCTGACGGCGGGGCGGGCGGGGGAGGAGGAAAGAGGGCGCGGGAGGCGAGGGCGAGAAAGCTGAGCCACCCTCGCTCCGCCGCACCCCGCGCCCTCGTCTGACACCGTACCCCTCGGTACTTACCCTCACACGTCGCGCCTAGTCTCTAGTGTCTATCCTGCTGAGCTTACGCCCTGCTTCTTTTCAGTTTCTTTGAGGGAAGTTACGTTAAAATAAATTATTGCTAGAAAACTTTTTTTCATTTTTTCTTTTTTACTCGTTTCATTTTTTAAAATTTTCTCACCTTTTAATATTCCATCTTAATCCGCTAATCTTCTTTTGTTTCACCTTCTCCTTTTTCTTCTCTTCTCTTTATTCTTCTCTTCTTCTTTTTCTCCTCCTTTTTCCTCTCTTCTCCTCTTTCTGCTCCTCTCCTTTTTCTCATCTCTCCTTCTTTGTTTCTTCTCCTCATCCTCTTCTTCGATATAAATACAAAATTTTTAATGACGTGACTTGGGTCTCCTCTCGATACTTACTAACAGTTGCTATTGATCACCTTCAATGTAGGTAATCCTATCAATTTCCCTGTCTGCTTCCATCGTGTAATTAACCCTATTGTAACATTCTTGGTCTCTTATTTCATTCCTCATTGTTCCCCTTCGCCCCAGAGTTGACCTTCGATGTTCCATCACAGTGTCTGCTTTTGTTTCATCTCTCAACGTAGGGATATTTTCCAGACACTCTCTCGTTTTGCTTTTCTTGAGATTCAACCTGGGATGGAATTTTTCCTGACAGTCAGAACAACTTTTTTTAAACGAGTTTCTCGTGACCAAAGGAATATTCATTTCAAACAATTTGTATTTAAAAGCTATTTTTCACAGCTTCAATTGCTTTACATTTCGTCTCCCATTACAATTCGATGACCAGATGGGAGGGATGTTGTCGACTTCCTTGACTGCCTCATTAGCTGAGTTTAGGTCAGAGCTACCATTACCGCTGTCTCTGCAGCGACTCTGACCGGGAGGTCCTAGGGCTCGAGTCCCGACGGTGGCAAGATTTTCCAAATTAGCTACACGGCTAGGTTGACTTCTGCCGCTGTCAGATGGAGAATTCTAGAGGCCAGTAGCTCTGATCGGCAGTTTTCCGTTGTTTCTCTAATCACCACCAGACGAATGCCGTAGCAGTACCCTCACGAACGGGCCAAAGACCGTGATTCAAGCTTGTTCGTGTGTGATTGCCTTTTACTTCTTTCGTATTTACCTTAACCCTCCCAACCCCTTCCCCCTCTGGCGAGGAGAATAGCTGTGTCCGGCGCCTTCGAGAGCTTGGTCAAAGCGGGGCCGCTGGCCGGAAGTGCGAAAGAGGATACAGTGGCTGGTCGGCCTTCGCCTGCCATGTGGGCGCCGCCCAGGAAGTGCTGTCGGTGGAGACGCGGCGGGGTGGAAGCGAGGACGGCCGCTTGACGCGGTCCAGCGCAGGCGGCAGAATCCTCCTGCCGAACGGAACCGCCTCCAATCCTGTTTTACGTAAACCAATTTTCATCCTATTTTTGCTTCACAATTGTCACAAACAGGATGTGCGATGTTTTCTCTAAATTATCTACAAAAATTGAATGAAGAAACGATTGAGTTTTACATGTATTGTGTAAAATTTGGGTGAAAATATTTCATCTGCGTGCCCTAAGTTAGCATTAGTTTCGCAAAATTGAATATCATGCGGTCATCGCTTTCCCGCGCTTTGGTTTTGCGTAATGATTTGTGATGCTAATTTGTGATGCTAATATTGTGTGACATGTAATTTCTGATCTTTGGTGATAGCTGTAGTTTTGGTAGCAGGACTCATTGTCAACATCCTGAACATTAAACCTAACCACTTTTTTGCTAAGCAACACGTCATAGCAGCGCCAAGAATTGGGTCATAAGTGACCACCGGAAGTACCGCAGTCAAATTGCGCGAATTTTGAGCCGAGAAATGAATATTGAATTATTGGTGGTTCCTAGCATTTCAAATAAAATAATTAGAGACGCTGTTTATTGAAAACAATTAGTAGTAGTTTTCTGGATTTTAAAATGCAGGTAACTGACGATCATGGGTATGGCATCGAAAGCTACTCTTTTAATAAATAATATTGTTGGCAATGTCTCTAATGATTTTATTCCGAGAAATGAAGATTCATTTTGCGTTCATGTCTTGCCGATCATGTTTTCGTACAAACGAAATTGGATGGAAATTGTACCGTGTAAAATAGACGTACGTACCATAAGATTCTTAGGCTTTATTTTAATGTTCCTAAAAATTGTTTGAGTTCAAATCTGTGAACCGCATATCGTAACTCTGGTGAGAGCTTCGTTCGTCTTGTTACCCTGTGAAGAGTACGCTAGGATAATTTTCTTTGGAAACATAATTTCTTCGTCAGCCAGTTGTTATAAGGACATCAAGGGATCATGTACTAATGCATGCAACATTGTGTATACTTCAGTGATTTGTAAATAATGTTTATTAATGTATACTACGTAACTATTTTGGAGAAACTGCTACATCCTGTAGAAAGTTTTCACGCCCCTGGTTTCTTGTTATACTCTGCCCAATGTTTTCCTACAATCACCTAAACACGGACATATCAAGTCTGGTTTTGTTGATTTCCAAGAAAAAGTTTATGTGTAAGGATTTGGATATTTGCTTCTTCTGTGCTTTAGTTTTATTGTATTTTAATAATTGAATGTATCCCATACGTCTCATAGGTGACAATTATTTTCTGTTTACAGGTGAGTTGTTTTTCCAAGTGACGTTAGACACCGAGGGTTGTGGTGAGTTTATAAAAGTAATACTTTTAAATGATTATTCTTTGATGGACAGTTATATATTATTATTATTACTATTATTATTATTGTTATTATTGTTATTGTTATTGTTATTGTTATTATTATTATTCCCTAACACAGGAGGCATAGCTTCTTAAAAACATTTATAAGTGCGTCAGTGGAAAGCATTGAGTCATTAGCGAATTAAAATATAATATTGAATTACAAAGAAACCAAAGATTTTTGTTTATTTAACAAAATTTATTTTGTTTTCTTAACTAAAAATACACCTGTATCTGATTGAATTGTATCTAATTGGATTATAAATCTACCAGATGTAGGGATTGGAAAGATAGTAGACACTTTATGTATTATGTTTCTTCTCAGCGTCACACTTTCCACACAATAATATTTCAGGATAGTATGTAGTCAGCATTATGGGCACTTCTTTACGTGTTTTTGCAACTCGGCAGATTCCGTTTCATCTGCTAGAAATAATATCGTTGACATTTCGAGCACGGAGATTTGCGAGCCCGAATCTCCTTGCAGTTTCTGCAGGAAATTGTGGTTGGTGGCGGAGGTGGCGGCGTGCGTGGTCGTGGTCGAACCCATTTGAGGGTGTGGCAGCGGAGGCGGAAGCGGAGGCGGCGGATGCGGAGGCGACAGCGCCGGCGTCGGCGTCGGGCAGAAGAACGTGCGGCAAGGGGGTGGAGAGGAGGTCGGGGAAAATAGCGAAGGTGCAAGCAGGAACCTCGATAAGGGAGGCGGGATAATGTAGGAGGTCATGCGGTTAGAGAATAAGTAGAAAATGGTGAGTGGTGACGTAGAGGTTGCAAGGAGAATGAATGTTTGTGATTGAAGTATCAGAGATATGGTAAAATAAAGGATTTGCAGGGTGAGAGATGAATAATAGAACATTTGTTGATTATAACGTTGTATGATTTATGAGCAATCGGATGCTTCTGCTGAATAAACCAGGGCCTAATGAGGTGAGAAATTAAGTGGCTACCAAAAGCTGAGCCGGTGTCTGGAGTGGAGTATGGCGGAAGGCCATGACATTGAAGATAATAATGACATTTGAAGCGCAGCGGTTACGGATTTCCAACGAAGCGAAGCCGTAATAGGAAGGGCCTCCTGAGAACGATATGGGGGTGAGAGAAATATGCGGTGGCGATCTCATGGATGCGAAAGTACGAAAAAAAAAAAAATTATAAAGCTCACGGGTTTAAGTTTCGATCAGAACGGGACACAGCGAGAAGGGAAGGACGTGAGTCGAAGAAATAGTCTGACGCAAGGGCAATTATCCTTAGTATATTTCCTTCCTATATTTCATGTCCTGTTCCATTTCCATTTCTCCAATCAACTGCCGCCGAAGCCATTAGACCCGTATTCCTTAGCATACTAGGGACCATTATATTGCCTTCCTACATTTTAGTTGTTTGCTTCCACCGTGTGAAGGAGAGTATACATTAATTTGGCGACAAAGTACGTGGAAGTAAACGAAAGGGTGGGCCAAAACGACGGCGAGGAGACAAGTGTCATCATAGTGAGGAACGAGGAGCGGCGAAGAGCACAGGAAGAGGAAGCAGAGGGAGGCAAAAGTGGGCGGAGACACAACAGCCGGAGGTGAGGTATCTGCGCGAGCGGCACGCGGGCAAGGACGAGGGTGTGGTCGGGCGGGAAAGCGGGGAGGTGGCGCGATGAGGCAGAGCGGTCCTGGGAAGGATGGGACGGGTCAGGGGAGGCAGGGCGTCCCAAGCGTAAAGAGATGGGAAGGAGCGAAGAAGAGAGGGGGTGGAAGCGGAAAAGGAGAGAGAGGGAGGGAGGGAGAGAGGAGGAGAGGGAGAGAGAGACAGTGAGAGAGAGATGAGGCAGGTAAGAACGGGTCGGGAGCGAGATTGTGTCAAGCGGGGAGTGATGGGACGCGGAGGCGCGGAGAGGAGGCGATGGGGAGAGGGGCGGGGCAGAGAGAGGGTGGGAATAGCCGGTGGAGCTGGGAAAGCTTGGGTCAGATCCGAGGGATGCGGGGTGGTGCGAGGAGGGAAGGGACGGGATGGGTCGGGCCGGCGTCGAGCGGGGCGGTGCAGCGCATGGCAAGGGGGCGTGCCGGGCAAATGGGCCGGGCGCGGAAAACAAGCCGACCTTCCGCTCCTCGCTCGTGAGGCGCGGCGCCGCGGCGCGTGCCCCATCCGCAGCAGCCGTGCGCCGCTGCAGTCATTAGCAGGGTGTCACCCAGGACGCCCGGGCGGAAGCCAGCGCCGCCTGCCGGCAAACTCGTGTAATTAATTTCCCCCTCCCTCGGCCCGCCTTTGATGTGTCGCCCGCTCGCCCCGACGATCGAGCGATTGCGGCCGCCCCCGTCCCCACCGTCGCCGCCGCCGCCGCCACCGCCTTCGCCGCCGACCTGGCAGCCCGCACTCCTTGCGCCTTGTCGCCATCGACTGCGAGTTCGCCACGCCCACTAGCCCTCTCCCGCTTCTGCCCTCCTCATTCCCACCGGTGTCACCCTCTGTTGTCTTCGGCTCACTCGTACTAGCTTTGTGCGTCTTCGCTACATTCCCAGTTCACCATTGCCTACCGCTCGCCGTCCTCTCTAAAGCCGTTCATTCCTTCACTGCATTCTATCCTCAACAACGTTTTGCCCTCAGTATTATATGTGCACGTTTTCTTGAGCCCTGGAATACGTACATTAAATAGCAAAGAGCGTGGTTGCCATATCGAGAAATGCTCGCTCCCGTGTAATTTCCGTGTATTTTGCATTAAAAAACGATGTACAGCTTTGATGTAATAGTCCTGTCAAACCTCCACTTCTCTCACATCTTGTGAAATGAGAACACAAGAAAATGTGCGCGGATAATAGTCACTCCGAATTCAGCCGCTGTTCGGAGAATTCCAGTTGCTCGCTGTTCTGATCCATAGTTTTCTGTGGTTTCTCCGATCAATATTGGGCGAGTGCAGGAGCAGTATCACAACAAACGGGCCACGGACCGTGTGCGATCTTCTCTTCCTCATTTTCGTCCTAACATCTTCTCTTCCACATACACTTACCCTTATGAGAACTACTAGACTACATGAATCGGAAGAACAGTCAGCAGCTTACAAGTGCAGTCGATTCCGGTTAGAGTTAGATGTGAACCCTAGGTTACAATGAACTTATGTCACTGGTCCCGTTTCATTTACATTACAAATGAGCATGAAACGATTTGGTTATAGTGAACTTAGGAAATAAATTCTGGAAATTAATTGGATCACCCATATAATTGGGCGAGTAAAAGAACCTACGGAGAGTGGAACGATGTTTCAACAGTGCAAGACGCATTGAAAGGTGTCGAGACTGCATATACTTAGAGAGGACATTGCGGAATCAAGTATGGAGAGAACACGAACTGTGGAGAAGGATCTAGAGAAATTACTAAAGAAACATGTACAAAGCAAACAATTGAAAATAATTGATTTTTAAGATCAAATGAATATATTGACATTTTCAGTTCGTGCTATTAAGGTATTTTGCTGTACCTCTACATTAATAAAATCAATCATTGTGGAAAAATTATATTTATTTTTGACATCATCGGAACACGTGTGAACCGAACATGTTAGTTTCCAGAAGTTCACTATAACCGGAGTCAACTGTAGTTGACGCGTTCGGATACACGAAATACTCACTCACTCCCCGTGCACTACTCGTGTTCGTGTTCTCGACATCTCCCACTCCCTCACGTCAACCCCGTGTAGCCACCGCCTCTTGTCGCCCCGCCCATCCGAAAAAAACCCATCCACTCCCCCAGATCCCCCCCCCCCGAAAAAAAGAATGCTCGCTGCGTGCCAGCAAACGTACACGGAAACCCGACTGCGCCGGCGCGGCGCGGCGCGGCGCGGCGTTATTATTTTTTTGCGAGCAGGGTGATAGGCGCGAGTTCGTTACTCGCCGCCACTTCCCGGAATCCGCCGTTGCGGCGGGTCGCCCTATTCGGCGACGCGCGCTGGCATCTGATAGGCTGTCACAGAGGTTGTTTAATGGCGGAGAAGCGGTGGGTGGCGCGCGGGTTGAAATCGTTGACGTCCTGCGTCCGTTGCGCCAGGCCGGCGACAAATCCTGCCGCGAAGTTCATAAAATGATTTCATAAATTTGTGGACACGCAGAATCGAATAAGTGATTCAGAGCATATTTATTAAAATGTTGATAAAAAAGACGCGTTTTTTCAATTAAACTGGGTAAATCATAATCTGTAATTCTCGGGCCAAAACTGAAAATTAATTATTTGTTGTTAATATTATAGCCGTATGATGGAGGTAATCAGACCACAATGAATAAGATCGTGTCTTTAACGCACTGCGCACTAACACACATTACCAAGCTAGTTTCGAGGAACTTTTCCCATGGGGAAGATTACAAGGAAATGTGAAAATTCAGTTTTTTAAAGATGAATTTTAGAATAATTTTGTTCGGGCGGATCAATTATTTTATTAATGAATCAAATACAGTTTCATTAATTCGCAATATTTATGTCAGGTTATTTTTAGGATCCTATTTTAAGGAATTGAACTGTTGAAAATTTGTGTTTCATAATCAAAACCCAAAGCACTGCGCACTAACACACATTACCAAGCTAGTTTCGAGGAACTTTTCCCATGGGGAAGATTACAAGGAAATGTGAAAATTCAGTTTTTTAAAGATGAATTTTAGAATAATTTTGTTCGGGCGGATCAATTATTTTATTAATGAATCAAATACAGTTTCATTAATTCGCAATATTTATGTCAGGTTATTTTTAGGATCCTATTTTAAGGAATTGAACTGTTGAAAATTTGTGTTTCATAATCAAAACCCAAAGTAGACAACATAATACATAGGTAACTTGTATTATACAATTGTAGTTAATGTATTTGTTTAGCAGGAACGTTTCTTCAGTATTTATATTTCTCTTGCGAGCCATCAGAACGAAATAATACTGAGTACAAGCATCCTTTTTGGTTGCAAGGAATAAATCAACGACGAATTGTCATTTGGATTCGCGATAATATTATTCACATCGGCAAAGTGATCGGTACGATGATACTACATGACTGATGATTCCTAAAAGTATTTTAAATAGCATTACAATTTCCTTTTGATTTTCTTATTCTTATAATATTTCAATCAGTTACAAAGGTGAGACAACAAATGTGACACGAGATTCAGCCAGTGGAAAAAATTCTAACCCAGATATTGAAATTGATACACGGTGCAATAATTGCACATTACTACCTTTCATATTCCATTGTTACGCGTTTAGATGTTTCCCTTAAAGTTCTGGTATTAGTTCTTTCCAGCCTCCCACGCAACGAAGACTGTTGCCAGAGCCTCCTGTTTCGGAAGCCGGCTTGCCACAGGAAAGGTCCTTCCCACCTCATCATACGTCCCGATTCCCGTGACCGATTGCAGGGCTCTGGGATACAATTACCCAACTCAAATAGAAATTTACTTGCTGTTACCATGAAAAATGTGCCAAAATTATAGAGCGTAGGTGTTGCTGCTTGTGTTCATTGTGGTCCCTCTCCGGAAAGAAATGAGTGGGCGGGCACCTTTCATCACTTTGTTGAGTTACGGCTTCCGCTGTAATTGATGTACCTCGGGATCATGTCGGGTTCGTATCTACGCACCTCCCACGATTCTTCACCTTTTCACTACGATTTTTAAATCAATGTTCGACCATTCACTTGGAAATAAGTGGAACAAGCGTTTCAGAGATAGTATTTGTTCCTTTCTTTTGGAAGAGAGATGTATCAGACATAAATAATGAAGATCGCAACAGTGAAATATTATTTGGGAGATTCTTCTGCGGTTGTATAACAATTACCTGATACAAATGAAAATGTTGGAAATAAAAACCTGTCTGTACTACAATCTGGAGCATCTCTGAAGGGTCATTAAAGATAATTACTACCTTTCAAGGAGAGTTTTAAACTGGTGTACCATGACACCATAAGATAGAGAAAATCCCGAAAGTTGAATGCAATATCTTCAAATAAAGCCGGATTTATCGGCGTATAGGTAGCATGTTTTCTATTTTAGTGATATTTTAGATAATTTGGGGAACTTGTGAACATTGATTAATTTCCACAAGTTTTACAATATTTGTTAAGGACTCATTGAATGGCAGTTCTTAAAAAGCAAAAATTATAGGGATTTGTTTTAAAAATACTGAAAATCAAATTAATTTCCATTATAAAGCATAACATACTTTCCAACATTTTTAAAAAGTGATATAACATAATTGGACTGTGAAATCCGAGAAAGCAATTTTTAGAAAATTGTGAATGCCAAATTTAATATTCTGTTTTGAAATTGCTTGCCTTAATCTGGCCATTCCTCACATGATCAAAACATTTTTACGCTGCATGTGCCCTTCGCATTCCCGTTTGCACTGAGCCAGTTTAGAAAGTTTTTTCAAAAATCTTCATTATGCTTTCCTTCATGTAAATACAAAACAAAAATACTGAATTTTATTTTTAATCAAAGTTACTCGTTTTATATTTCCAAAACATGTAATAAAATAAATGTACAAATGAATTGTAAGTAAATAATCTGCAGATCTAAACCAACAAAAATAACACACATTATAGTCCTTTCGTTGTATTTGCGGTTTAATGAAGGAAAGCTTGGCTTCCAAATCCATGTATTTTAATTTTCCTGAATCTTCAAATTGTCGGCATGCTTCAAAATGACGATGAAGGATATTTGTATTGCATTTTGTGAACCACTGACTTGACGTTTGTTTAAATTGTTAACGGGAGAATCAAATCAAAATTAGTTGACACAACAGAAGCTCTCAAATTGTCTAACCAGCCTCACAGAAAACACAAACGCAATTTTGACAAAAATTATTCTTACCTTAATGTCGATAATTTTGCTTTTATCAATTGATAATACCATATCTATGTAAAGCGTTCACAAAGGAGCCCATTTACATTCAGACTACATGACAATTTATTCCCGTACTACCGTTTTTCCAGTATGGCTAAATAGGAGCGACTTGTCCGCAACCCTATACTTAAAAGTGTCACGAACGAACCCCTCAGCTTCTGTTTTTTTTTAAGATACGGGTGCATGGTTGGTTTTAACCTGTACGTCTACGAGTATACGCGTAAACCTACATCGGGTACAGTTTTCTTTACCCTGTCAGTGGGAAAGGTGTTCCGCTAAAGATACGCACGGTTAACTCGATAGGGGAAGAAGTGTACTTGTAGGCGTCATGGGAATTCGGTCCCATACTATACACACACACCCATACGGGTAAATTAGAACGTATCCCGAACGTGTATTAATAGAGTGCCTGCATCAATTGCCGATACCCCGAGCCACAGCAGGCAGTGGTAGACTCGAGCCGCACGTTCCCGGTGCCACGGGCCAGGTAGCCCTGTGCGCCCCCGCCTTCCCGCCGCCGCCCCTCCCCTTCCCCCTCCCGTGATAAATCATGGCGCCGCCGCTGTCCCGCGCCGCGGTGTAATTACCGCGGCCACCGCCAGATAGCATCGCTGACGTGGCGTCGATAGCATCTGCGCGCGGCGGCCGGGCGAGCGACGTCTTCGGGTTCCTGGGCTGGCGGAGGCGGCGGCGGGCAGGTGTCTCGACCGCGCTCGCCTCCGCACCGCCAAGTGTCGCAGTGTCACCGATAGAATCGAGGAATGCAATCGACCGGGCGACTGCCCACACAGCGGTGTTTTCAGCGTCTCCATGAACGTAGCGACGACAGTCAACAGTTGATGATATTGTTTGTGTCCGAAGATGTTTGGCGACGGTTTCTTTGTACAAACATCTGCACGATTTTCGGATTAATTAGGTAAAATGGATGTTGAATCACTTTAAGATATTATCTGTTTAACAGGCAATGAGGTACTTAAATATTCTTTAAGATATTTAAAGAACTCGATGTTTAAAGGATACTGAGAAATGAAATCGTTTGCTTTCTTAGAAAAAACAACAACACTGTTTCAATTTAAATTTCGTTGAAAACGATTGGCCCAAAGCAAAGTATTGAATTCTCCCGGTTACTTGCATTTCGTATGTAGAATTGATTTTTCGGGGGGGGGGAGGGATTATTACTCTCGTGCATGTATCAAACCAACACGGCGCTGTAAAAGAAAAAAAAATTGTGGTTAATATTTGAATTGAATCAAAATTCTTTCTTCAGTTCTTCATATCAGCCGTTTCAGTCACCACACTTAATTGATCTAATTGATTGATTTTTTCGTGTTTCCGGGCGCGTCAACTACTGTGGTCATTAGTCCGGTTAGTGTAGTGCATGTTTTTTCGGAAGATGGCGGTGATCTTCCCCGCTGGATGGCGAGATCCGGCGCCGACCTACCGTCGGCTAGCGAGGTTTCCCCCTAACCAGGACTCTCCCACCAACGGGGCACCACCCCAGTCGGGACAAGCTCTAAGTTCCCGACCGGTCTCTCGGAATATGTGGTAGTGTAGTGCATGTTAGTGTGTGTGTGTGTGTGTGTGTGTGTGTGTGTGTGTGTGTGTGTGTGTAAGGGGAGAGGATAGGACAAGGAAGAGGAAGGACAGATCGCGCGCGGTCCGTGGGTACTTTGGTAGGGTACTGCTCCGACATTCACCTGGTGTTGATCGGAGAAACCACGGAAAACTACCGATCAGAGCAGCCGGCCGCTAGAATTCTCCTCCAGACAGCAGCTGAATTCGACCTAGCTGAAGAGCTAGTGTCGAAAATCCTGCCGCGTCAGGACTCGAACCTAGGACCTCCCGGTTAGAGGCGCTGCAGTACCACACTTAATTATAATAATAGTAATAATAATAACAATAATAATAATAATAATAGAGTAGTAATAATAATAATAGACAATAAAATTCGGTAACTCAATTTAAATATTGAGAAAACTAATGAAATATGTGCAATGATACGTGCATTAGTACGTATTGTTTCTAATTTATCATACATATCATACAATAATAGTTGTGTGGCTCATGTTTATAAACACCATCGCACTTCAGTAGTTTTGAATATTTAATCATATCGAAAACGTAGTGTGGAATTACTAGTTTTCTTTTTCACCCCAAAACTTCAAAACAGCAACACTCCAAAACTTGACTGTGTACTGTTTATTTTATTCTTATTATTATGTTATTACTTCAAGAAGACACTGAGAGCCCTTCAGAGCGATTCAGAGAACAACGAATGAACCTTCGTTTCGCGCGGTCGCAGAAGGAAAGAGGCGTGCCCTCGAACCGGGCTTGCGATTTCAGAAAGCGCAGAAAAACCCGACAACCATCTCCAGCGCTTGTTGTGATGTCAGTCTTCCGACTGTAAAACGTAGATCCGCATGTACTTTCCATAGCTAGCGGAGTAATTACGGGTATCATTATGTAATGTTAATTAAATTGAGATGGACAAGCACATTAATATGTAATAGCCCGATAGTATGAAAATGAAGGAAGTTCATTAAGTATGCGTTGGTATTCCTCCTCGTCAGGAGGTCGGCTCGGAGAATAGACGCCTTCTGTCCAAGATATCTTCACTGTCGGGGTCTCTTTTGAACATGAAATATGTTCCTCGAGATTTCGCGAGTTTTGTTCCGACATGATAGGATGTATTTACATTGTCTTCAGATTACGTGTCGTGGAATGCCCGGCCGAGGCGGCGCGCTGCCTGCGAACGATGGCGCATTGTCTTGAGAACCGCTCGCCGCCCGCCCGCTCGCTTGACAAACGGTTTCGGCGCCTGCTGAATAGGGAAAAAGTTTCCTTCGAGGCCTATCAGAGTCCGTGCTTTTAAAGGTGTTTGTTTTTTCGCGCTACTTAGATTATTTCAACATTTTTAGGGAGTGAAGTCGTCAAAGGAACGATAACTCACGAAATGTAAAATTATTATAAAAATGAATAGGCCGATAGTTTGTAATTCAGCGGAACCCTTTACTTGTACTGTTCTGTGTAGGAAGCAGCTCGATATCTCGTATGATTTGTGAAACATTACTGTGAACTCTATCTAGGACATTATCTAAAGAGAACACGTTTCCTGGATGTTCAACTTACAGGTTTTCAGAAATATTAATCGTATTTTCTACTATCAACAGGATCTCGTTAGACTTTGTAGCTGTATTTTCATCCTTATTTTTATTCAATTGTGATTGTTATTATGATGTTATCAAGGGTATAATAAATGTAGTAAGAATCCTTCAGTTTGCAAGGTTTAACAATGTAAAGAAGTAGACATTTTTGCATAATTTTCTTTCAGCAGTTCAATTTGACTCTTTTATTTGAAATACACATCACTTTTTAAATAATTTAAAAGATTACATAAACTATGATTGTAAAAGAGAAATACATTTGTGAACTAATTCTTATTATTACCATGAGTATTTTCGAATGCATTATCTTGGCGTAAAACCAGGTTAGTGTTAAGAATAAATCAGAAATAAATAGAAATAAGTAAATAAAAAAACGTAAATGTTTACTTAATTAAATTGAAGAAAAAAGGGTTACATATAGGAAATAATCTCTCTCCGTGATCTTTAAAAAAAAAGAAAAAAAGAAACAAACACAAATAAAAGAGTAAAAGATAGCTCTCCTCGAGTTACTCGGCAACCGGAGCCATTAAAATCTGGGTTTACCGAAAACTCGCATCCTAAGCAGTTCTTCTTATTTAAAGCAGTACAGAGATCATTATGTTGCGGTATTTGAACTTTTACGACCCAAATAAAACATGGGTGGATAGGTCATACGCATGGTGGAGAAGAGTCGGCAACATTACCTATTAACTGGTGTCTGTCGGACACTCCAAATATCGGTATGAAATATTTGGTTGAATATTGGTCGCTTCTTTTCTTACGAGTCGCATCTGAAAAGTGAAATTTGGCCCACCACCCTTAAATAAAGGTGCCCCTCGCTATTTTGACATCCATGCTTAGGTAGCAGTTATGCCCTGAAGAAGGCCGCAAGTAAGTATAATATCCTGAATACCGTGAAACTTCGATACAATTGTCCAGAAAATGCGGAATTTACAGAACAGTCCAGCCAAACGATATACTCTAAGTTTATAAAAATTTAATTTCTCAGTTTACCTAGTTTGAAATTTACCTCGTTTGCTTAGCTTGAAAATTTAATCTCTCAGTTTGACTTTCGAGTCGTACGTCATAAAGTAATGCTTAAGCATAACACTTGTGCGGCCGAGTTGGCCATATTTGACGACCATCCACCTACCTTCTTTGCCATTTTTACCTAAAGAAGGCCGTAGCATAGCGATGAAATTGTCTGCAACATTACCTAGAGCGCTTTGTCTCAAACAGCTCGAAGAGATATCCACGGGCCAAGGGTAAAGATAGACATACATGGGCAAATCGAGATTGATAAGCAGCCTCGGGTCCGTTTGTAATCTGCACTGCTGCTAGGGCCGTTTTAACAGCTTTTGGGGTCCTTGGGTCTTTGTTAATTTGGGGGCCCCCTCTTCTTACTTTCACCCCCCAGCACAAATTTAAACAAGAGATATGTTAAAAAATATACAAATTTAAACAAGCTTTGTCAAAAAACTAAACTTCTCATCACTGAGTGACATCATTCCGTTATGCCAATTTTTTGCGTATTGTTTAATCATACATCACTTTTTATTGTTTTTTTAAATTTTGTTTTCGAAAATTTTAGAATGGAATATTTTTCTAATAATTAGCCGGGCCCTTGAAATGGGTGCCCTGGGCCCAGGCCCTTCGGGCCCGTGCGTTAACACGAGCCTGACTGTTGCGTGCTTCATTGTTTCCACAATGGTAGAACAATGCGGTGGTGACAAATTCACAATCGATGCGAGGCCGGTTCGTCAAGCGAGGCTTGCCCGTGGGTGCCTAGCCGATCCCAAAATTGGAACGCCCCATTTTCGTGCTCCGCATAACCTACGAATAGCAACGCCAAGTGGAGGAACGGTCCACGCCCACGGGCGGCGGGTGGGGCTGGCGGTCAACCCGCCGGGCGCGTGTGCCCGGGCGGGCGGCGGGGATCGGGTTTCAACCGGGAATTGATTAGGGGCTGCTGCCCGAAGAAGCCATCAGCGCAGAGACCGCCTCACAAATGGTCCTTTTTTACTGCAAGTCACCCGAAAGCGATTTATCACTAGCCACCGCCGCGGACGCGCTTCTGACGCAGCCTCCAACGCTATCGCATCACCCGCCCAGCATCACCCGAACACATCATCACCATCACCGCCTCGGCCACCACTCGGTACCTGTTTTACATATTAAAAATGTAAGAAGATTAAAAGCTGTGGTGACTGAGTCGACAGGGTCAGATTAAAACATCGTCGCCTTAGTGGGAAAAACTTGTAAATCACAATTTTTCGAGAATTGTTTATCGCTTAAGTTTAGCTCAGACCCATTATTAACTTCTGTCTCTCCAGTGACTCTGACCGGAAGGTCTTAGGGTTCAAGTTCCGACGGTGGCGAATTTTCGAGATGAGCTATATAAGTAGGTCAAATTCAACCTCAGTCTGGAGGAGAATTATAGCGGCTGGCTGCTCTGTTCGGTAGTTTTCCAGGTGTTTCTCGAATCAATATCAGGCAGACGCCAGAGCAGTACTCTGACAAACGGGCCACTGGCCGAGCGCGATCTTTCCTTCCTCTTCCTAGTCTATTATAACAGAGGGAGGTCTTTTGTATTATTATTTCTGCAATTTTACTTTATTTGATTTTTCTTAGCACAACCTTTCTCTTCATCTCGAGACTCAAAGCTACAAAAAGTACGAAATTCTAAAGATAATTTAAAAACTATTGAAATGGAAATGTGGCATTTTATATCCAAGAAATTATGTCGCTACTAAACGAATTACAACTATTAATTTTGAAAAAACAAAATTGAAAAACAAACACACACAATAAATATCCAATGTTGTCCAAGTGAATGGAAAGCAGCGACCGTTGTTAATTATTGTGCGAATTAAGCTATGTTTTATAGTTCGCACGTTGCGACGATTTCTTTACGAGGTCTCGGAGCCGTAATGGCCTCCTGCCCCCTCCCGGTCTCCTGGCCTTACCCGGCCCCTGCGGCCGCCCTCCCCGCCTTCGCTTGTGCCGCCCGACAAAGCGCGCCCCTTGGCAGTAATAAAATTAGTCTTCGCGCCGTTCCTTTTGTGTCGTAATTATATATGTAACCGATCTCGCCTAATGATCGAGATTTCTTTTCGCTTCTAGAAGGTGGCGATAAATGTGAGAAGGGAAAGTGGAGAGCCGGGGAAGGGAACATGGTGCCCCTTCAGGCAGAGAGAAGGCGGGACGGCGAGCAGGACAGACAGGTTCTTGACCCCCCTGGAGGGGTTTGGAGAAAGGGGGTCTATCGAAAATATAGCCTGCGAGTGGTCGTACAAGGTTGGAAAGACATACCTCGCAATTGCGCTGATAAAATTAGCAAGGTGGCAATTATACTTATCTGGCGTTGCACGGTTTTTGTTCTTGTCTGCGGCGAAGCGAACCCGAGGCGATTTCACTACGCTTGTGGTACGAGTAGGTCAGGGTGGTGTAGATGTCTGCCATTTAGACGTTTCGTAGACTGAACCCAGATATTTTGAAACCTGCGTTTTACTATAGCGGATGTTTAAAATGTTTTCTATCGTATTATGTTATTAAGCAATACACTTTAATTCGTTGCTACATTATCGAGAAAACGCGCGGTTGTCTTTGATGTTGGCGTTTGCAAACACCAAACAAATCCATTGTAAAAATTAAGTTTCAAATAGTTGTTCCCTGCTCTCGAATTGGCGCTTATAATTTCATAGGAAGCACTTTCTGAATCATCGATCATTTCTGGTTAGAATTTGGCCCTATTTACAGTTTTCTTATTTTTAATTAATTTACTAGGGAAAATGTTGACAACAAATTAAGAATATTTATGATATACTACTACTACTACTATTACTACTACAACTACTACTACTACTACTACGAATAATAATAGTAATAATAGTAATAGTAATAATAATAATAATAGTAATAATAGTAATAATAATAATAATAATAATAATAGAAAAATGATAATAAAAGTATTCTATTTATTTATTTATCCTTTGTACTGCAGGCACACCTGCTTAGGGTTACAGGAGGTTAGGACTCCTGTCCATTAGCCACTTTGGTATTCCTCTTCCCCACTTCCAGGACCATCTACAGATTAATAGGTCATACAAGATCTTACATAAAAGTTGTGATAATAATAATAATAATAATAATAATAATAATAATAATAATATTAGCAATATATAGTTAGTAGTAATAGTATTATTACACAGTCGAACTACACCTACACCACACGGTGACATTTAGCATCCCACACCATTTCACTGCACTGCACTTCTCTACGTTTCAACACACTCCACAACGATAACTTAGATAACTTCTCAACGACACTTCACAATGACAGCATTGAACTACACCTAACTGAACTGTAGTTGTCATGACAGTCGTTGACAAACTTAAGAAATCTTTAAATTCAGGTTCTTTCGATTTTTTACCAAGATCCGTTACATATTACACAACCTGAGGGAAACAGGGCCTACACACAAGGTTGAACAAAATACTTTAAATGTGGTAGTTAAATTCTCCGCCAAAATAATTTGTAAATAAGTATTGAAATACATTAACCTAATGTATTTCGAGTGAAATACATTAGGTTTTGATTTGATACATATATACGTATTTAAAATACTTGAAATACTCAAAATACAGTAAATATAATAATTTTGTGATATATCTTTTTTATTACAACAATATATTGTAATTGCCAACTACAGTAAATTAGTTATTGACAGTCATACACATTTCTGAACAATATCTATTGTAATGTAATGTAACAATATCTATAAAAACTTTCAAATATAAAATTATATTAAAATATGTCTCAAATAAACAGAACTACCTTTTAAAACGATTAATTTTTTAACAAATCATCAGGCAATAAATTGCTAGTTGACAAATGTATAAAACCACCGCCAAGAAAGACAGTCGTTGAACTGGCACGGTTAATATAAAGTATTTTTGCAACGAATAAACGCATTTTTCACTATCGGAAAGTGGTCTAGCATTTTTAAGGATTTAGATTTATCATTTAAAAAATATTCCATTCATTTCATAAAAATGAATAGAATTAAAATTCAATAGATGAAAAGAGCCTTCATTTTGTTTCAACAAGGTGCATTCACACGAATCAAAAAGAAGCTGCCATCGTTAACTTCTTCTTCATCTGTATTTCAAGTATTTCTTTTTTTAAATACACCTATGTTTTTTATTTAAATACTTCTCCAAAATACATTTTAAAAACTCTAAAACACAGAATTTCAAATACGAAATGTATTTAAAATGCGCATTTCAAGCACAAGAATTTAAGTACTGCCCCAGCCTGTTCGCTGTGCCCAGGTCGGGGGTGGCCTTCCCCGCGGTCGCAGCGCCGTGCGTGCGTGGCCGTCGCTCGCCGCGGGCGGCCGCGCGGCTGTCGCAAGGCTGTGCATGAGCCCTGGTGCGTGCTCTATCTGCACACACGTCCGTTTCGCAATGCTACTCGAAGGCAACTCCCGCTGGCAACTAACGCTTTTGTACGACGCGGGAGCTGTTGCCGACTTTTAGATAATCCAGTGTGTTCATGCGGTGAGAGAGGCATGCGGACAAGGGTGTGAACCGAACTTGTATTTTTGCTTGTAGATCGTCGATTTGATGCAGGGAATGATGGATATTTATATAAGAACGTCATTTCTGTAAAAACAGTTTTTCATAGACGTAAGTTTTATTTTCTTACATACTTAATGTGACTGTCTTGGAAATATAGCATGAAGAATATAGCTTTGATCTTGAAATGCATTTTCTCAAGACCTGTGCTAATGATGATACCTCCGACCAAGCAGATCAGGACTGAGATTGAAAGCAATAAGTTACGTATTTACTTGCACATTTAATATTTATACTTTTAATTATGTATACATAAAATTGACATATTTTTAAAGTTATTTGTCAGTATTTCAATAATTTATTTTAAGGAGGAAAACTTAAGAATATTTTGATGCAAAGCACATTTTCCTAGGCTTAAACAGCCTTAATAAAAATTCCTTGGTTATGTACATCGATTGCCGATGAAGTTTGCTTCCTTGAAAATAAACCACAGATTTGATGGATGTCCAGCACCAAAGAACTACACCATGCAAATAACTGTCACTTTACGAGCGCCACAGATAAAACGCACTCATTTTATGCCGCGCCGCGTAGGTTGGCAACTCGAATTCCGCCGACGGGCGAGTTTTTATTACACTTGAAATAATGAAAATTTATGCGCGGGCGGGCGGGCGGGCGTGAGGGCGCTGGGTGAGTGCGTGGGGCGCGCGGGCGGGCGGGCGGCGCTATCGCCCGGGGCGGCCGACAGGTGACATGAGAGCCCACTCGCAGCCGCTGCCTATCGCGCGGCTATCGCGAGCGCACTTCGCGGCCGGCGCTATCGCGGGTATCGCGTCGCCCCGCGCGCCGCAAAGCTGCAATTATCGGTGGCGCATCGCTGGGGGGGGGGGCGCCGTCACGCTTCCCTTGCACTTCGCGCCGTCCCGCGCCCACGCCCTTCCTCGGGCCCTGCGCTCACGCCGGTAGAGCAGGAAGGTCGATCTGCGTTTTCGACACTAGCTTTTCAGCTAGGTCCAATGCAGTCGCTGTCTGGAGGAGAATTCTTCTCTAGTCGCAGTTGATCTCGACCTAGCTATCTAGCTAGTGTCAAAACTGCGCGACTGCAACCCTAGAACCTTCCCGTCCGACGCACTACACTGACATTACTTGATGACCTGTGCAAGCCAGTACTAGGCTTGTGCGGACGCAGATCGATTGATTGATTAATTGTTAGTGATTCCGGGCGCGTCAACTACAATAGTCATTAGTCCCGTAAGTGTAACGCATATTTTTCCTCGGGAGGTGGCGGTGTTCTTCCCCCGATGGGACTGGATGGCCAGATTCGACGCCGACCTACCGTCGGCTAACGGGATTTTTCTACAACCAGGTATCTCCCACAAGCGGGTCATCGCCCCAGCCGGCACAATCTCTAAATCCCCGACCGGTCTCCCGGCACATGTGGAAGTGGAGTGCATGTTAGTGTGTGTGCGTAAGGGGGTGAGGATAGGGCAAGGAAGAGGAAGAAAAGATCGCGCGCGGTCCGTTGCCCGTTTATTAGGGTACTGCACCGGCATCCGCCTGGTATTGATCGGAGAAACCACGGAAAACTAGTGATCAGAGCAGTCAGCCGCTAGAATTCTCCTCCAGACAGCGACTGAATTCGACCTAGCTGTCAAGCTAATATCGAAAATCCTGCTACCGTTGGGACTCGAACCTAGGACACCCCGGTCTGAGGGGCTGCAGTGTCATCAGTAGATATACCCTGAGCCACCTCTCCCGGTTTCCCTTGTGCCTAGCCTGCGCTCGCTCATTCTCATCCCAGCCGCCCTGGTTCCTCCTCTCGCGTTCTCTGTTTCCTTCCCTGCTTCGTCTCTCCAGCACCTTCTGAACCTTTCCCATTCCCATACGCGAACTCCTCGGTTTATTCCCACCATCTTCTTACTCTGCTAGCTGCTTCTCAAAGCGCCCGCACAGTCGTCTCTGCCATTGTTTCACCAGCAACTCTTTTTCATTGCCACTTGCGCTGAACCCATCTTTCGCCATCGTTTCCTTATCCCCGCCGTCGCCTCTGCACCACTCCCTTGCCCTCAGCCCCTCGACTCCTCTATCGGAGATCTTTCTGTCTGAACGTGGCGCGACAGCCCGAGTAAGGGCCATGGCCTACCAGCAGCGTCCCGGCCTCGGCCACGGTCAACGGGGTACGTGTGGTTAGCACGAAGTCATCCCTACTTCTATTCTGGTCTTCTCAACCTGAGAAGTGAGGTTTTTCATCAACATATACCTGGTTATTGCAAGGAAAACGCACATTATAATCTTGCCCGATCGGGAATCGAACTCGGGATCGCGTCATGGAAAGCGAGCACGCTGACCAACGCGCTAAACTGCAAGGACCGGCTACCTTTCTATTTTAATTTATCCCGCGTTTATGTCCAATGTGGTCACTTTCATTTAATGTTCGATATATGGTAAGCCATGTCAACTCATGCAAAATTTACACCGCTCTCCAGAGGCCTCAGTTCCCACACCCACAACATCGCAAATTCCCGGAAAGCTGTTCATGCATCCAACGCGTGTTGAGAGCAGCAACGCGCTGCAAATCGCAGCCGGACATGGGAGGTGGTGGTGGTGGGGGTGGTTGCGCCGCCACTGCCACAATCGCGACGCCGCCTGAACAGACTGTACGCATAATGTTAATTAGCAGTGGGACCCCAATATATTAGGAGGCGATGGGATCGCGAGACCCGAGGGAAGGTGCCTGCCGCGTGGGGGAGGCGTGGAAGCAGAGCGGAGCGGGTGGATGAGGTAGGGGGAGGGACAGGGCGGAATGCGGGTGAAGGAGAAGGCGAAGATGACACGGTGCATATCAGGTAGGAGCAATGGATCGGGAAGGGTGGAGATCGGAACGGGTCGGAGATTGACCCGCGGGCAAAGGCCCCTCGGTTGAGGCTCTTGTGTTGTTGCTGACGATCACGCTAGTCGATCGGTTGCTTGCACCGTCATTTGTCACATTTCGCTCTTGAGTGATGTCCACTTCTTCGACAACTGTTCATCACACTAGCAGCGGGAGTGCCTGAGTAGACACTACATAGTAGATACACCTTCGAGTACTCATGTTTTACGTTCTCAAACAAAGTGGTCAATCAAGAAATACCTCTAACACGCAATTGTCCCTGAATCATCATCATCATCATCAATAATAATAATAATAATAATAATAATAATAATAATAATAATAATAATAATAATAATATTTTATTAATGATGAGGCTCAGGTCATAAGACTTGCTCTTATGCTTAACCACTTAGTAATAACCTACCTGTTCATCAATCACTTTTAAAACGAATTAAAATATTCTTGGAGAATGTTTTCTTGATTATCCTATCCTGATGAAAAACAATAGAATTGGAACGAGATATGTTTTTATATATACCATGAATGTATTTCGAGAATGGTATAGTATTCAGTGAAATTGGGAGAAATTCTGACGAGACATAAGGCCCATGAAAAGTAAATTTCATGCTCATCTGAATAACAACTCTCCTTTGTGCTGCTATTTGCAGAAAGTTACAGCAAATACGAAAGTGATGCAACAGTCTCCCCACTTCAATTCTAGGCAACAAAATAGGAAACAGAAGGCCTATAAAATAGAATTCGGAGGAAAAAATGATTTCTTATGTTATCCACAGAATTCGGCAAAGAGTAATATTTCCGTATTACTGTGTATTCTACCACATTTACTTTACAGAATGTTCAAAACAACAAATTATGAATGTTGTGAGTGTGGTGTGGCTGCAGAGGTACTTTATTTAAGACATTTTGTCTGACAAATTGAAAAACCTTCCAACATCCAAGTGCTATCAAGGTGGAATATGTCGGCCTCAAAACGCAAGCGATTGCACTTCCGGCGGGTCGCTGCTCCTCCAACCGGTAGAAACCTGTACAACTTCCGGTACAGCAGCGCCCACCCGTTACGCAGCAGAGGATCCAAAACTTACGATAGCGGTCGGAGCCGTGTTCGACAGCCATTAAGGCGTGCTTACTAGTTCTTTAGGAAGAACAGATTGTTCGAGATATGAGTGGGAATGGCGTGTGAAACAAAATTTGCACTTCATTTTTCAAAACTGAAATAAAAACTTTCATTATGTGTATTAAGCACCGCGTTGTATTCTTGCCCAGAAATAATCTCGTTTCCTTAATAACGTATTACTTCAGATCCTGTATTGAATAAAATAACACGCACAAACAAGCTTCAGTGAATAAAAGCACTTTTCTAGCGCCACACAAAAAGAGAACGAGCTAAACCGTGTACCTATGTAAACTCCCTTTAAAATTGTGTGCAATTGTATGATTTGAGTTCAGATAATTTGTACGATTTAGCATTTAAAGTGAATCTGGATTTTGCCGTGCGTTACATTTTGTTTAATTTGTATGTATGAGAAACAAACTCTATTGTGTATCATTCGCATAATTTTTATAACATTCGCAGTAGAATGTTAAGTAGGATACAGTAATGCTCTTTTCGTACGTCATACGTCGTATATGTAACGAGGGCATATTTCCTGCATTACGGTGCACTCGTTTGAAGCGTCGTCATGCATTTCCTTGACTTTAACGTCTCTTGGTTGATAGACATCTACATGTAAGCTTTTTATACCTCTCCGTTTGCACGCGTGCTGAACTAAGTCTTTTATGAAACTGACACTTTTATCTGAATGTCTCATAAAGTATGGAATTCATTTGCTGTGTTGAGTACTTTCCTTCTTGTGGCGTATCCTTGTGCATTTCCTGTAAGCATTTGCATATGAATCAAGTGTCGGATGCAATTACAAGGATGCAAGAGACAAAGGACAAATTTCAGCTCGAGTGATAAAAACGTATTTTGCCTATCAGTTGACGCATTACAGTACTTATGAATAATAAAATGTAATTTTTTTCTACTGTCGAGATAATAAATTACATGATTTCTTCATCATTACAGCAATGTGTTCTTAGTACCTTAATGTAACAGCAGTTGCAACTAATTATTATATTAAAAATTACGAATGTAATACAATTGGCAAACTATTAACTCGGAGTTGTTAAACCCCTAGATTACTGTAGGTCTTTATGTGGCGGGGAGATATGGAATATTAAGACTTGGAGAATAATACTTTCTGAACACTAAATACTAATCCTTATTTAATTACTTTCTGTTTATAACGTGCAATACTTTAATCATATCTATTTTTTCTAAACGTTTTTGCAGAAAAACAGCACGTAATGTGTACGATTGTATAACATTTGATATAGCTTCATTCGGTAGATGACGATTTGCAGACAGTCCGATGAATTTGTTTCTTAGATTACTTTGTTTTTTTTCGTTTCATTCTTTGCAGCTCAGTTCAAAGGGCGAAATGCTTCTTCGTTAGTCATGCATTGTTTTACATTGACTATTACAGTTAATCTATATCGATAACATATACTTGCTTAAGAAACAACTAGAGAAGAAAAAGTGCAGAGACAAAAAGAGTATAATGTCGGATATCTTAAGAGATGTTATGGTGGTCTGAAATTTCATTGTAGGGAAAGTAAAGTGAATTTGGAAAACAAACGTGGACAATTAAAGTGTTTTGTCTTAATGTATGTTTCTCATATAAACAGGGATTATCTTTAATCGATCTCGGATTCCAAGTAGCATACTTTTCAGATGAAGTACATACGAGCAGTGTCCACCAACCAAGAAATATATTCGCGATCGTCTAACAAGAACTTTCGTAGCGCGTGATTAAGATGATTAGCGTCATAATTCCTGAGCGCAAGCGTTGAACGAGGATTACGCCTTATTTATCCATCTTTTCATAGTGATGGTTTGCCATAATAGGTGATCAATTATGCTTACCCATCCATGATCGTTATGTTTGATGTTGTAAAGCATAAGACGCGATTGGTTACGGTAGAGAAGAACGATGATTCAAACTGAGCACATCAAGTGTGCCGGGAGAAGACAACCACGTCATATTCACGTGATGTAAATCCTCAGGGATGGCACGAGGGCGGCGGCAAACACGCACCGGAAGAAACGCGGCGCTGGCGCCCATTGGCTCGCCGCTGCGCCGAGGGGCGCTAAATACATAACCCCTGCGCGCCTCCATTAGCGGGGCGACCTGCTTGCAGGCGATGGTGCGCCGCCGCTCCGGCGACGGCCCCTCGATGCCGCTGCTTGCGCGCACCACGAAGCCCCACACTTGTGCGGTAGTCCATGAAACTGCTATGAGTGGAGAACTCGCTCCTTCTATTCTGGGGGATTGAATCCAAAAATCCATTGTAAGAGAAAAAACTAAATCAGTTGAGAAAATGAAATGAAGTGACAATTATTTTAAAAATAGTTACTTTAGTTTTCAAAATAGTTTATTCAAAAAAAAAAAATTTCAAGACTCCTCGAAGTGAATTTTTCGTGATTCTGAGCGAGTCAACTTCTATGATCTTTAGTCTCTTAGGTGTAAAGTGAGTTGCAACCCTGGAAGTGGGTGTTCCTTCCCGGTGGAAGGTGTGATCCCTCGTTAACATTTGTTTGGTGTCTACTATCAGCGTGTCGCTGCCTCAGCAAGGTTAGGTTCTACGTTGCCTACAACTTTACCAACTAGTGTAGTAGGGCAGTGCGTGTATATATTGTACTCGTATGTTGTGTGTGTAAAGGAAAAGGAAGGACGATGAGGAAGGAAAGATCGCGCGATGTCCATGGCCCGTTTGATAAAGTACTGCTTCTGCATTCGTCTGATTTTGATAGATACCACGGAAAGCCACGAAACAGTGCAGCCGACCACTAGAATTCTCCTCCAGACAGCGGTTCAATTCGACCCAACTACGTAGGTAGTGTCCGTCGGGGCTCGAACTCTAGGACCTTCCAATGAACATGATGCAGCGGCAGCTGTGTTACATCAGAGCTATTACAGCCGGTCCTCTGGTACCACATTTCGGGGGTTTTGTTTAGATGGCTTCTTACACACAGTGCAAAACGGTTGTCATACTTAAGCATAGAATATTGAGTGGATTCTTTTCCTAGCTTGGACTTCTTTGGCTCCCTCCGGGTGCCACCGCCGGTTGTTAATCGCTGCGCTAGAACAAGGCCCGCTGGCCGCCGGCGCTGAACGAGGGGCGCTCTCTTCAGGTGGCGCTGGCGCGGGCCTTTCGCGGCGCCGCGCAATCAATGAAATGTTTCTTCTTCTCCCGCGCCGCCGCCATATCGACTGATTGCGGCGGGGTAGCCGCCTCCGCGCGCCCAACCACCCAACCACACGCTGCCTCCGCCTCCGCCCCCGCCTCTGCCACCGCCGCCGCGTCCGTCTCCGCCCCCGCCCCCGCTCCCGCCATCGCCCCCGCCGCCCCCTCCACCCCCGCCGCCCCCGCCACTCTCGCCGCCACTACCCGCTCGCCCGGGCGTGTGGCAGTGTGCGTTCGGAAAATGGGCGTCCGCGGAAGAATCGATAGGAAACTCGTAGCCGCGGCGCTGGCGGCGGCCGTCGAGGGGAAACGAAGGGGAGGTAATTTGTGACGTCTGCCGTTTCTTTTTGTTCCGTGTTTGTTCCTCCCATTGTTTTGCTGGGAGGGGGCTGAGGTGACATATAGAGCCATCAAGAAACGCTTCGCGTTTGAAATTTCGCCCGTCGCCCCGAGCGGCGAGCGGGCGGACGGGCGAGTGGTCGGGCGGTCGGGCGGGCGGCGGCGCGGGCCGGGCGCAGCGCAGGTAATCAGTTACCCGGGCCGTGTGATGTTATTACACGGGCGAGAGGGGGTGGCCATTGTCCCTGCGCCCCCCCGCGGGGGGTCGGCGGGCCCCCGCTCTTCATTAGCCCCGCTTCTCGCCGGGCCCATCGACCCGCGGGTCACCGTCTTCATTTGTCTGCCTATCAGGGCCCTCTGGCGGCGTCTCGAGGAACTTATCGCCCCGGCGTTGTGCTGGGGCTGCATTAGCGCCTCTATTAATTACGACCATAACGCACCGTCGTGGATTTCCTCCCTCCCCCGCCACGTCTCCGTCTCCGCCCCCGAGGCTGTCGCCTCCACGTGCGCGCCCCAGCCGTCGCTGCCTTCCTCGCCGCAGGTGTCTGCGGCTATTTTGCTGCTTGCGGACTCCCCCTCGAGTCTCTCTCTTTACGTTTCTTCTTTCTCCCGTTCTTGTTCTTCGAGGTGCTCGAGATGGAGTGAGGTAGCGCCGTGCAACCGAAAGACTATGGAATGTGATAGAAGCTAAAGATGTATCTAGAATTGGGGGGGGGGGGTGATAAAATCTCGTAACTCGGTTTTATTCATAAAAAAGCTATCGCACAAACCAGCGTTTAACTCATAGATACATATTTCTGGAACTAGGAATATATTTGTTTTTGATCAGCCTTTGGGAATTTTAAATCAAGTTCTCACAAGAAACGATATTATGACAGTTTGATCAGTTCATGTAATTCTTTTCATCTTCCCTCTCATTCTTTTTACCACGGCATTTTCGTTTAGCACCAGCAGTCCTTCAAAGGTTTTTTCTCTCTCTTTTGCTCCCCTTTCACATCTAATGTACCGCCATCTCTCGTGCGTTTGATCGAGTAAGAAACGAAGTCGTCCCATCCACCATTACCATGAAGACCACCATCACTCTCAAGAGTATTTTATTGTATCACCTGTACTAATATTACCATTATCACCGTCATAATCAATAGATAAACCAAAATATTTTTATTGCGAACATGTACCATCGTCGTCACGAGATCTATTACGACGATAATTACACCAGCCTATCACTAGACCTTCAACCGCCACCTCTAGATCTTCAGGCTATCACCGTACCTACAAGGGCAATTCCATATCACCAGTTCATCACCGTTTCTAGAAACGCCACCTTTATATACCCAAGCTATCACCAGATCTACAACCGGCAATTACTTATCACTAGTCGATCACCAGTCTTGCAAGTGCTACCTCCATATCGCCAACCCATCATCATTCGTACAATTGAAAATTTCATATCACCAATCGATCATACGCCACCTTTATCAGACCAGCCAAAACAGCTATCACCAGACCTGCGACTAGCAATTTCATGTTATCATTTCATCACCAGACCTGGAACTGCCACCAACTCATCACCAGACGGACAACAGGCTTCTCTGGCGCTTTCCCGCCGTCCTTTTCTAGCGTCGCGGAGGGTGAGCAAACAGGGCGGAGGGAGGCAGCGGTAGAGGGCGAGTGCACGCTCTGGTTTTATTCTCAATCTTTTTAAAAATGTCCCGGGCTTTTTGTTCTCGGAATGGCTTCTTAGCGTGTCTGCTCCCGGAGTGACATTGCACATTTATATCCTCGCGTTACGCTGCGCGAGCTCCCGTGGAAAAAAGAGCTAAGAGGGTAACACGGAACGGGATGGCGAATATGACGCGGTCGGGTATAAATAGAGCATGAGATATGCGGGTTGTAATGTCACTTGTGCTCGACGAAGATCTACGTTGCAGATACCATCGGTAATCGTCTTTGTTGGGAGACGGTGTTTGCTGGGGCCTCTGAGGGTAGCTCAAAGAGACGGATCCGAAGGATCGCTCGCTCAATTGGAATGCTAAGTCCTTCTTGGGCAAACTGAAAATGTGGACGCTCGGTGATAAGAGTCGTGACTAAGATAATGATATTCAATTGAAAAAGATTGGTTGATGGGGGTGTTTCAAAAAACTGAGGCATTCTTCAAATCGGATTATTTTATTTCTTCAGATTTGAAGAGTAGAAGCGTACAATTGTTATTTCATACATCATATCTACTGAGTCATATCTTCCAATAGAGCTGCATCAATATGAATGTTTCAATGCTACTTCCAATGTACCTTTGTATTCTGCAGGAGAATGCAAAGTTACAGGTCAATCCAAATGTACTCAAATGAGAAACATTGTTTTCGTGCACGGAAAACGAACATACAAATAAATTTAAAAAAACGACATCAATAAATGACTTCTGATCTCCCATATTAAGAATTGTATAAGCAAGCAAAGGTCGATGGAAACCATCCTCAATAGGTTCGGTAACTTCGACCACCTGTCCTGAAAACAAGTTCCCCACGTTTTAAACGATTCCTTTTCATTTGTTTCGAAGCCACATGATATGAAATAAAATAATTTGGTTTATTTATCGTAACTTTCATCGATTTTAAAATGTGGTCCTTTGCTCTTCGGTTTTATCGGAAGCTGTTCATTACACTCCAATACAGACAGATAAAAATTTCACTTGTTGGGAACATTTAGTATGACACGTTTATTCATACACCGGATTTATCCACCTTCCATAAGTTCGCAGGATGTTAGATATGACAAAAACAAGCAATGCATTTAGGAAACGGGAAGTTCGAAGATCAAACGAGTAACGAGAGGAAATTATATTGAAGGGAATGTTGAAGGAGTGGAAGAGGAAACAGTTTCGGGAGGCATTGAACGCGTGGGAATACAAACGTCACTTACAAACCGCTCGTCCACGAAGGTCTTCGTCATGAAGTATGTCAATGACACAAAAGTGCTTTTCATTGAGGGTTTCATTATCTTCACTCATGATCTTTCTTCCTCATACATTCGTGATCATGGATTGAGTTTTCTGAGAAGTATTAAGTTGCATTTAAATAATAATTCTGTTTAAAAGGGTACAATGAAATTTCATTCATTCTGTTCAGATTTCTTTGCGTTTCTGCAAAAATCTTTTTGATATGTGTGCAAAGAGCGATATTGAGTGATAAGCAATTTAAATGCAGAATTCAAACAAAAGCAATTGTAGTAGAATTGTGTCGTTCTCACAAAATTATCTCATTTTCTTTTAATTCCATATTCCCATAGCATTCTTTAAATTCAGTCATCCCTAGCAAATCTTAACGCAAGCTTGCTGGCGACGGGACGGTCCAAAACGGTCCAAGACGGCAGGCGGCAGGCGAACCAGAACGCGAACCGGCAGGCAGCAGGCGAACCGATCCAGCAATAAAATTGGGCGTTGAGGGGTGCAATACGGGCCATGACGGCAGCAGGCAGGCAGGCAGGCGACCCGGGTCCACAAAGCAATGGAGATGTCCAATGAGTAGAGACAAGCGGGTGTATAATACCCGGCGACGCGCCCAGCCGCCGGCCGCGGGGTCCAATATGGGCCAGGCCGGCAGGAGGCAGACGTCGCGTCGTCGGTCGGGGCCCGGCACCCGGGCAACGCGATCTCGCGGCGTGGCGCCGCGGGGGCGGGCGGCGGGCGGCGGGCGGCGGGCGGCGGGCGGCGGGCGGCGGGCGGCGGGCGGCGGGCGGCGGGCGGCGGGCGGCGGGCGGCGGGCGGCGTGCTTGAAAAGCCGAGCGAGGGCCCGCGGGCCCCAACAGGTAGGCGGCGGGGGATCATCGCATCGCTTCCGGTCCGCTGGGCGGGTAGGTAGCACAGTCTCCGGTTCCTGCCCTGCGCGCGCGCAACCCGACCCAAGCCTCCCGCGCGGCCCGCCCACTCGCCCGCCGGCAGCACGCTCCATCGGCCGCCGACGGCTGCCGCCCGCCCGCCCGCCCGCCCGCAGTGACACAGTGGCTCGCCTAGGGAGAGAAAAAAAAATTAAAACCTCGATATTTTCGAACGGAAATATGAAACGTCAATATTATAATATCGATGTTTTCTTCAGATTCATGTTTGTTCAAAAATATTTATGTTTTCAAAAAACATTCTCATGATGTAAATAAAATTTCCAGTATCTATTTTATTAGTAGTTTGCTCGCAATCAACAGCCATTGACAATTGCCACTGTTGTCGATCCCCACCTGGCATGAAACCATTTGTTATTTGCAAACTTTCTCCAATGTTGCTACCTTTTTTACTATTTTATTCGTGGTAATATCATTAAATTGCCATTTCAACCTTGATTTCATAGACCACATATTAGAAAATTTAAGGGCAGTAATATTTAGGGACAGAATATACGTTAAACTAATATTGACGTGTTATGTATCACATTAGAACCAGAGCATTTTACTTCCAGGGCATTTTACTTATTTCATCGTTTTTAAAATATCCATGCCATTGCTTTCATCGACATCGAAAAACCTTTTGGTGGTGTATCGAAGTATTCGTGTATCGATGTTTTGCTAAAAGTCATCACACCGTCATGCTCAAAAATATGGTTTATCCACTTTTTCATTACCAGGGCCCGGATAAGTGTTTTTATGTCGAAAATTCGCCGATGTCCGGCGCACGATTACAATGCTTTCTCTTTTACGAACATAAAGGCGACAATGTAAAAAGTGTCTACAACGCCCAAAAATTAGCATATTTGGAATAGACGTGTTTATGTGAAAAAATGGAATTATTAATTCATATTTAGAAAAAAGTGTAGTCTCGGTATCATTATTTTTATTGCTAAAGATCTTTTCGATCGTTTAGCGATAACCATCAGAGCAAAGTAATGGCAGCTTCTGGGCGGAAAACCAAATTATGCTTGACTTCTGTCTCAATGACAACCTGACGAGTACTTTTATTTATTAATAATGGAAATATTAAATTAAATGAATTGTGTGTCCTGTTGGGCATACACATTGTGTATTTACATTGCTACATCAAACTGAAAATCTGCTTGAGACTAATGTTTACTAACTGCCTTCATGCAGCATATAGGAATCTGTTGGTTGCGAACAAGTATTTTTTCAGGGCAGTATTTGGACGTAAACGTCTTGCGTTTCGATCGCTTGCTTCAGAGGTTTTGCGCAGCGTGAAGCTCTATATTGTAAACGATACGATCCAACCTTTTAGCCTCTGCGCATGCACGAATCTACCGTCACGAGAAAGCTATAGAGGAAACGATGCTTCACAAGAAATAGCGAGTGTAATTACATGATTTGTCATGTTATATACGTCACGTGATCACGATAGAAGAAATTTGTTTCCAACTGCGGTAGTAGAATGTGCTGCTAAGTCATTTTCCCATGATACAACATTCCCTGCTCCCGCGCAAATATAATTGCACTTATATTTTTCATAAATTTTTCACTGCAAATTTTTTGTAGATTTTGATGATCCCTGGTTACATCTTCGTAGGTATCAAAAAAAATATTACGGGCAACAGTTGTGAAACTTACCGTGGTAACTGAAACTTACCTGCTTGAAGGAATTGATTGTAAGTTGGAATCTTAAAATCATATGCAAGGTTTTATTCAAGATTATTTTAATATAAATGTTGCATTTAACTGCCGACAAAGAACATCAATTTTTATTTTTAGAGCATCTGATGCTTACCAAACGACGCTTTTGTAGCGTATATTATTTATTTTAAGAGTATTTTCCTTATAGTTAAAGGTTATCGAAAATGCTTCATTCAAAGGTGATTACAGAAAATTCGCGACATAATAGTGACAGCTTGAACCACAGACTCACAATTTAAGCCAGACAGCTGTAAAGTAATATAGAGCAAAAGAGCTCAGCTGAAACAGTCTTTGTCAACCATCTTTTGATTATTGTAAACCACTTTCCATGACTTGGTTACCATTCAAAGATTCTAAGATGTCTAATCAAAAGTGGCTAATTGGGTAATAAAATATCGCTAGAAGAAAAACAAAGCCAGCTTTTCTCTAACACATGTCAGTCTCGACCTCTCCCTGCTAGGCATCAACGATCCGATAGCGCCTTGAGATCCCACCTTACCCACTGTGCTGCGACAACCGCTCTAGGCCCCATCCCACTCCGCTGGCTTGAGTTTCCCGGCGCCTGCAACCCGACCCCGCCGATACGTTACCAATCAAGGCGTGAACTGGGGAGAGAGCGTGGCGGAGCCGGGGCTCGGGGCTCGGCGACGACATGTGGCCGGTGGTAAACTCCGGTTTTCATGCATAATTTGGGGCGGGCGATCGGCTTTCAGAGGGGCGGGTGGAGGAGGACTGCGCGGGGCGATGCGGGGCGGCCGCTGCGGGCGGCCGGCGCGTCGTGGCGAGCGGGGCGTTATCCACGATTAGTCAGTGAACGGGAGAAGAGGAGGAGGTTGAGGAAGTGAAGATAGAGGTGGAAGAAATGATGGAGGAAGTGGAGGAAGAGTAGAAAGTGGAGGAAGAGAAGGAAGTGGAGGAAGTGATGGAGGAAGAGAAGGAAGTGGAGGAAGTGATGGAGGAAGAGGAGGAAGTGATGGAGGAGGAGATGGTGTTGGATGGGTTCACTAATATCCAAGAGGAAGAGGGACGATGAGGTTGGCAATATTGAGGACGAAATGGAAAATGAGATGGAATGGTAGGAGTATGATGTGGTGATGGAAGGCGAAGAAGAAGAAGAAGATGATGTTGATGATGATGATGATGTTGATGATGATGATGATGATGACGAGGAGGTGGAGGAGGAAGCGTTGGTCGAGGAAGATAGGGACATAGGTAAATAATAGCAAGCACGAATAAATGCTCAAAATGTTTTACTACAACATTGGAGTAGAACGTTACCAAGACAGTTTAAATGAAATGAAAGAAAACCAAGCTATTTTATTATTTTAATTTGTACTGAACGTAGATATTTTGCAGCTGCAGAGAACTACATAACCGGCATTTTGGCTTAATGGTTCTGAAGAGAGAAAATTGTTCCTCTTTACCAAGTTAAAAATGTTAACCATCAACGAAATTCGTCATTCACAAAGGCACAATTCGCATTTTTCTTGCTACCAAATATTACCAGCCCTCTGTGAGTGGCGGGTGTTATAACGGCGTTAGGAACGGGACGTTAGAGGCCGAAGCAACGACGGTGGAGGCGGGGATGAGGACGGAGGCGGGGGTCGAGTTGAAGAGAGACGGTGTCCTGGGTGTGGCGGTTGCAGCGAACAGAAGCAAAGCGGGGAATTTTCTGTAGGGTCTAGAGGGGTGGGGGTGTGGGGTCTATGGGTGCGTAGGCGCCAGTTGGAAGACGGTGTGGGACACAGGCAGCTGCCGGGCTGAATTTCACGCCGGAGGCTCCCGCTTGATTTTCCTGATAACTTAATATTATTGTGTCGGCGACCTGGTCACGTTACACATCACTACGCATCAAACCACGATGAAAAGTCACCGACACTCAGAGGAAATCAAGTGTGGGCTTTACTCAAACACGGTGCTCGGTACTGATTTCAACAACATGTTGTCTTGCTGTCAATAGAATATTTGATTCTTTCAAGTGGTATTTTGAAGAAGCATTTTTAGTGGAATTTTATAGTTTGTGTAGCTGTATTTAGGTGTTTGATTGGCAAAGATATCGTGTAACATGACCCCCCCTTCACGGACGCTACACTCTCTAGAACGTGATACTAGCTTAGAATAACAGTAGAAAGCGATCAATTAAACGGAAGTCAGGATTCCAGCGAATATCACGTAATAAAGACAATTTTAATTATCATTTGTAAATGTTGCAAGCATTTTGCGATGTAAGGTTAAGTGTGGTGAAGTTAAAATCGATCCACCAGCAACATGTCTTCCTTGGTAAGCCAGCATGGAGAGTGACAAAAAATAATTTTCATTCTTTTCTCTAAACTTCATTTTCAGATCCATTTGAATGTTGAGTGACCCGCTGTAAACATATCGCAATATTTTATGGTGATAATATGAGCCTGATTTGTCAGGGTTGACTCGTAGTTGGGCCTCGTCCTGGCTAATTGTCACGGAGATGGAGTCGACTATCATGTCTTTGGTTACGGTACTCTTGCTTATTGTGATTTCGTTAGTCATGTGTATGCTAGTGGCAGGTGATTCAAAATTAATCGTACACGACACAATGGGTCAAGATCGGAGCCAGTTACTACGATGAAATGCATGAGACGGCGAGGGTCAATAAGATATTACGTGCGGTTGACGCTCAACACGTGCAGTGGTGAAGGTCAAGTGACAAAGCAAATAAATGCATCAAGCTATCACCTTTGACACTGAAAATGCGATGACGTCACATTTTTCACACACTTAACCGACAAGATAACTTTGGCACATTGTTCCTACAACCATAAAATGTGTAGAACCTATATATCACATGTTATGTACGGCTGCCTCGTAACTTTTGCGAGAGAGTAGTAGTCAAAATATTTTCTTTGTTGTGCATGGATGTTTGAAAAAAGTATGTGCTCGTTAGTATGTGTCATATTAAAGAAATTAACAAATGGTGGATTTATTACACTGTGCTTTTTCATTATTTATTTATAAATGTTAATATTAAGTTAACTAAAATTAGATCAATTAAAGTTTTTAAAAATAAATGGAACTATTGTTTTAACAAACTAACATTTTTCAGTTGTTTTGAGACTAAAATGCGTCTTTATTTCTACTTCTTCTAAACTTTTTGTCAGTGCTGAATTTTCATAAGTGGAAGAAATAATCCGAAATTTGTCACGGTAATAGGATTTTTGGGTTCCAAATCTAATCGACATCTAACGTATATGAAATTAATGTACATCAAATAACTCCGTATTAATTCACATATGAATTCTCATTGATTGAATATTAAATTTGTAAGTCATAATTGTGTGAACGTGTCATTGAAATCTGTAATACTTACTAGCAAATCTTTGAAAATGTTTTCTTAATCGTATGTGAAATGACAATTTGGAGGTTTCTTGAGATTTTATAATACAGACACATCCGTTAACAATACAGCGAATGTAGCTACCATTTAGACTTTTCACTTTAAAAAATCAGTGCAAGCAAACAAAAGAGAAGAGTAGTATAATGTAACAATAGTTTGGAATGATGTTTATTGTGACACGTATAAGATGTACTTCAATCCGAGCCACGACAGGAGCGAGGATTATAATTTGCACAAGAATTTTAATTAATCTTCACAAATGAGTATTAGATACGTTTTTATAAGATATCGAAAATTGCTAGTATATTTTTCATGACGTTTGGCGATATGAATGAATAGGACATTTTAGTATGGATACTGCCATGATCAGTCATATAAATATATTTTGAACAAATGTACAGAGGCATTATTTTTTTGTGGGGAGCCGAAAGGAGCTTTCGGAATCATGTTTATTTTCAATTTATTTTTCGAAATACTTATATTTATGTTGACCTGCCCATAGTGTAATACTACGACTGACAAGTCAACTAGTTCGTTCGGGGGAAGGGGGGGTCCTGAACCAACACTACAATAAAATGCAGCATGTGCTGTTCGTCGCACCCCGCCATGTGCAAGTCTTACCACTTGAATAAGACCCGCGCAGCCATCTGGCAGGCAAATGCCGCCCTCCGCGGCAATGCGGCACATTCTGTAGCACTTGCATTGGCACACACACACACACACACACACACACACACACACACACACACACACACACACACACACACACACACACACACAAAGCGTCCTAAGAGTACGAACTGTTAGAACGCTTTGCGCTGCAATTCAGCCGTCAGTATAAATAAACAATGGCGAGAAGGCTTTGTCCTAGTCGCGGCGGTCCCTTCAGAAGAAGCAGAATGTTTTCGCGGGATAAACACCCCCGCTACTCTTTTCTCCTCCTAACCTCCTCCTACTAGTCCATAAATTATAAAAGCCTTAATTTGATAGAGCCTAACAGCATTGGGCGGGCCGGGGTGCGGGCCCGCTGTTTGCCTTAGGGGCTCCGCGTGCTACAAGGGTCCTCGGCGACCTGTCGAGAGCGAGCGAGAGAGAAATCACAAGGGAAATCTGTATTGTGCCGGCGCTCAAGATCAGAAACAACACTAGCGCTGACAAGACGCAGCGTCTCGCTGCAATTAAAAGTTTATCTCCAGGAAGTGTGTTTGTGCGAGCGCCTGCAGTGGCGGAGGCGGGCGCGAGGGCGGAGGAGGATGTGACGGACGGCGGGGGTGGCGGGGGCGGCATTGGGGGAGCGGGGGCGGCGGCGGGAGCGGTGGGGCTGGGAGCGGTGTGGGTGGCGGTGGGGGCGGCGGTGGGCACGGCGTTGGGTGTGACATTGGAGGTCGCGCCGGCGGAAGTGGTTAGGTCATTGGAAGTGCTGGGGGAGGTGAGGGGCAAATAAGATAAGAGTAAGGAAGATGAAAAAATAGCTTTTATACTTCCGTTAATCTTGTTTTGCTCTAATCAAGATTTTTGACACATATCAATGGGGTGAATCCTTATAAAATTCTCAGACTGTCATTAATAGGATTATTGTACGAACCATAAGGATTGAAGTTAAAGCAGGAAGAAATACCTTTAATGATCGTACAGTGCAGCTCATACTGCTCGTATTGTAAGTAATGTGAATGTTATGCTTGAAATGTTATGAAATGTTATGCTTGTGTTAAGATTCAGATTTCACTACGAATCGTTCTCTTAAATCGTAGATGTAAGAACGTTGGCATTGGTTCTTTTTGATAGAAAAATTGCTATTGACTTCAATATTTTTTAACGTATATATAAGTTACGTTGATAAACGCATAGAGTCAATTACAAAAGTATAAACAATAATACTGCAGAACTTGTTCTAAACAACTTTTATTCATATATTATATTTTACAAAACAATTACATTTCATAAGACTAATTTCAGAAGAAATATTTCGGATCTGAGATTCATGACGAACTCAATTGATTTTCCTTTCCACGTCATAACGTAAAATATCACCAGCGACATCTTCAGAAACACCTTGTAGCCACGGGGTCGTAAATTCGAGAAGACGAAAGCTATTACTTTGAAATGAGCATCACTTGGCCGAGATATTATTTGGGCTCTATTCCGGGAAGTCCGTTCCTTATTTGGCCATTAGCCGTTCACCCTTTTGACAGAAGCGGCTCGTAAAGCGCTCACCGCCCCCCCTGCTCCACTGATTCACGCGTGTGTCGTTTTCCGCCTCAGCGCCTCCTCTTTGGCCGCGTGAGAGGGAGCTCCGTGCTCTTTGGGTCAAAGGAGGAGATATGAATCATCGAGTTACTGTTCACACAACTCATTATTGATTTGATTGATTCGGGCGCGTCAACGGTTAAGGTTATTAGTCTCATAAATGTAGTACATGTATTTTCCTCGAGATGTCAGAGTAGTAGAGTGTGTACAGTACGCTGTAGTACTTCGAATTCATGGAATGAATCTGTTACTGTGAGTATTAAATTATATTATCTGGGCTCCATTCAGCTCCAAACATTACCTTTTCATCAAAGGTTGCATTGTCGGTTTCAGGACATGTGATAGTAAAAGGTTTTGAAAAATTATATTTTTATATTTTTATTGTTTTTCATTGCAAAATAAAAATTGGTTGTACTAAAATATATTTTTTTATTCTAGCTGATCGCGAATTAGAAGTCGTTTTTAAATATTACTATTGAAAAGACTTTTATTCAATACACTATCTGAATCTGACGCAATCAAATTCTTATTTAATCAATGTTACGAAAACGTTATGCGTGCGAGATAGTATGACGTACAGAAACGGAAGTTTCCTAGGATCAAAGCGAATGAAATCAGTTCAGCCAAGCACTGAACCGGACGTTAATCGGATTGGAAACTAGAACGCCAGGAATTACGACGTGATGCTCCACTGACAGACAGGCAGTCAGTCAGAGCCCTGGCGGCAGCAGGGGTGGGGGAGGGCATTCCAACAGGGCGTCTTACCCGAATCGCTCCCGCAGGCCGATCACGCTTGGTAAACAGCGGACAAACGAAGTTCTGGAGGCGCGCGGGGCGGCGGGGGAGCGAGGGTGGGGCGAGCGGGGAGGGGAGCGTGGAGGGCAAACGGACGGAATAAAAGCTCGCGCACGTCAAGGCGCGGGAGGCGGGGAGGGGCGATGCAAGGGGAAGGGGACGAGAAAGAGGCGACGACGCCAGTGAATGGGCGCGCATGTGAGGCACCAGGTGGAGGGAAGGGAAAGAGTGAAAACAGATTAGAAAAGGATGGGTCGAAAGAAGATAAGAAGAGTATACCTCTGGGTGGTTATGGGATTGGCAAATAAACAAAGGAAAGTGGTTAGGTATTATTGCGAGATACTATACATGTATGATGTGAAATGTAATGTGTACGAGGGGTTCTCGGTGAAATATATAGTGTGCGTCAGAATAACGTTGGAAAGGATGGGTAACTAAAAACTAATTTGGAATTAAGGGACGTAAACTTTTTGAAATAATTCAGGTAAGACGAGAAAACGCTTGAAATGCACGATCATTTTGAGAGATGAACAATCATGTGGGAAAGTAATTGAGAACGTCAAAACAAGGAACGGGTTATATTCAACAGACTGCGAAAGGAAGAATCTCAGGAAAGAGTACGAACTCCTGCGTGCATATTAAAAAGCCCTGCGGGGTAGGCGAACGGACGCAATTGGTAAATGACGTTGGACGACGCCGAGTAACAATGACATCGGACGACGACGGACAACATTGAGTGAAGTCGGACGACGACAGACAACAGTGAATGGTGTCGGACGTCGACGGAAAACGAGGAACGAAATCGGACGACTTTGAGCAACAGTGAGGGACGTCGGATGTCTCTGGTCAATAGTGATTGATGTTGCACGACGCCGGGCGACAGCGAACGACGCTGGACGACGCGAGAACGAGGCGGGCGGGGCAGGTGCAGCGGGCGCGGGCGCGGGCGAGTGGGCGGCGCGGGCGGCGCGCGGCGAGAACGCCGCCGCGGGCGCGCTGTTTAGACGCGGCCTAATGGCTGGCGGGCGCCGCGGCCCCAGCAAAAACAAACAGCCGCCGGCGCTGGCGCTGGGGGCGGCGCCGGCTGCAGCGGCGTCGGGGGGCGGGGCGTCGGGGACGGCGGGCGGAGGAGCGCGGCGGAGGGCGGGGGCGGGGACGGGGGCGGGGACGGGGGCGGGGACGCGGGCGGGGACGAGGCGGGGGCGGGGACAGGGGCGGGTGGCTGCGAAGGGCGGGTCGCGGTGGGAGGCGGCGGGGGGCGGGCCGGGGGCGGCGGGCCGGGGACGGCGGGCGACGGGGGCGAGCGGCGGGCAGTAGGGGTGGTGGGTGGCGCGAGCATATCGCGAGCTGCATGCCGCTGGGAGGCCCACCCACCCGCAGCAACGCGTTTCCCGCCCGGCTTAAAAGCAGCCGGAAATGCGTGTGGTAACGCCCTGCCCCTTGCATCGCGACGGTAAATACTGGGGCTCTGGCATGCGAGCGCTGGCAGTTCAAGTACACACACGAGCGCGCTCTTCGTTGGGGTTGAAGCTTTGTGAGGTGTAGAACAATAGGCTTGCGAGTTTTAGCTTGTTATGCGTATTTTTTCGGGTGAAAACAATTAGTTTCTGCGTGTGTATAAAATTATAATATTTATGAGTATAAAAATTTTTGGAATGTGTTGATTATCATTTCGTTATCGAATTTCTGGGCTCACAGTCATGCCATTTAGTAAATGGCACAAATTCGCTGCTGTTATCCCTTATTCATCAAGTTGGCATGATTATTACCTCGTAGCAAATACTGGCGCAGGAAATTAACATCTCTGCAAGTCTTTCCTTGTGGCACGTCGTCAAAGGTGGCGTTTCCGAAAATTGAAAATAACTTTGTAGAATAGCGATGACGATCGCTTTTGGATTATTGTTTTTTGTAAACTTCTTCTTATATAACTTTTGCTTATAGTACGTAAGTTACTTTTAGAGTATAGTTCCTTTTGCTTAAGTAGTAAGCAGCCATTCAGATATTGTATTTATTAGTTCAAACGATTATAAATGAACATTTTTATTTGATTGTAATAATTCAGGAAATATGGCTTCCCGTAAAGTTACGAACAGGCAGGACATCAACTGCCAGTGCAGTGTCTCTAGCCGTTCTAGGGTTTGAATCCCGACGGTGGCAGGATTCTCAACACTAGCTAAATAGCTGGGTCGAATTCAATCGCTATCTGGAGGAGAATTCTAGCAGCCGGCTGTTCAAATCGGTAGTTTTCCGTGGTTTCTACAATCTACACCATGCGAATGCCGGAGCACTACACTACCACAGATGCCGCAAAATCGGTCGGGAACATAGACCTTTTCCCCGGTGGGGCGGTGCTCCGCTGGTGGGAGATAATCGGCTGAGGAAAATTCAGCAAGCGAACGTGTAGGTTGGCTCCGGATCTCAACATTCCGCGGGAAATGAACAGTAGTATCTCACGCAATAAAACAAGCGCAACGGGACTTCTACGAGCCTAATGATCGGAAACAAAATAATCAATGAATCAAACCAAAGTTACGCGTATGCCCTAGTCTAGCATGAGATTCCATTGCCGAAAGCGCTCGTGTGGGAGGCGGGAGGGGAGGGGCGTGGGAGGAAAGCGCGGGCGCGAAACGTCCTGTCGTCGCCTGCGTCACGCCTCGCCACGCCGCGCCGCGCTGCGCCGCCGGGTCGCGATTTATGGTTCCGCGCATGTAGAGCGCGCCCTCGCGCCCGCGCCGCGCCGCGCCCGTGTGCGCCGCCCGGAACGAAGAGCTGCCCTGCCTTGCCCTCCCGCCGCGGAGCGGGAACACTCCGTCAAGCACCGCAACCAGGGGGCATAACAACGCGTTCCAATACCATTCCGGTGCCCGGAGATGGCCAATCAAGGGGAGGAGGCAACCGAGCCCAGAATAAATTACAATATAATTCAAGGAAAAATGTAATACATTGAAGAACTAGCTATTGAAGCACTACGTATTTAGCAAACTATTATAATCATTTTCTGCAAGTAAGTTTTCTGACCTGGATGGCCGAGGTGGGCAGAGCGTCTGCCAACTCAGCGTCTCGGTCGGCAAAGTCGCGGGTTCGAGTCCCGCCGTGGGCATAGTTGTTTGTCTCTTGTCTTGCATGTATGTGTGTTCTCATGTCTGCTGATCACAGACCGAGGAACCCGCAAGTGTGTCGGTGTCTTGTGTAAAGGTTAATGTGTCCCCATGACGGACATAGTGGGTACCCGGCGCAAATAGTCGGCATTCTCTGAACCTGTAAAAAGCCCCCGAAAGAAAAAAAAATATGTTCGAGGTTTATATTAAAATTCAGATTTCGAGATACAGTTAAGCCATGTATATATTGATTATTATCTGTAGGCTACATATAGTCCTTTCCTCGGGAACACTTAGATGTACGACTTGATGAAGTTTACGACTGAGCAACAACAAGCAAAGATTATTTTCAATTTCAGAAGGGAATACTAAAATTACGGATCAAAATTACATTATCTCAAACAGTTCGAATGATTCTCCTATTTACGCCCTTCGGATCTCAAGATGTCCTGTGCAAAAGGTCGCTGAACGCGAGCGAGGACGAAAACTGTTTCACACGCTTTGGGTCGCGCTTACATAAAATGCGGCAGCGTGCGGTGGCTTTCATTTGTCAGTGGTGGTCTCTCTCCGCATTGTCGACGGCGGACGCCGTTTTTTGAGGCGTTCGCTCCAGTAACTCCCCGGCTGCGATTATTTCCACCAGTGGCAGTGTGTCGTCCCATTAATCCAGGACATTCCGCTGTGGCGCAAATGATGTTGTAGGGGTGACTTCATCAGCGGCAGAGGGAGACAGAGGTACGATGGAGAGTAGAGCCGAAATGTAAACCACTGTAAAATATTGGATTACCAGAACAGCGTCTGTAAATTTCCCTAAATGGAATTTCTTCTCTCTAAAAAAGATGATAGTAACAGCATTCTCTCTTCTTATTAATAAAATTGCGTTTTTATAAAATTCTGAAATCGGTTTGATAAAGAAGTTACACCCAAGAAGAAAAATATTGACGGGATCATTACGTTATTTTCAAGTAACCTTCAATACAATTAGTCAGTAATAATTTTGAATTTTTGGAATTTAATGCCACTTACGGGCACGTTACTTTTCATTAAAATGTTCCAAAACTTGACTTAATTTTATTTATATGTTAGAAATTGGGTAGTTTAATTTTTAATAAAAATTGAGAGTTGGATTGAACATTACTGATATGTTACGACAATACTAAATTAAACTTAATTGTAGCGGTGCTAATATTTCTCTATGACAATACGTGATTAAATATTGCATACTTTTATTACTAAATATTCTCTTCAACACATGAATTACGCATTTAAACGCTGGTAAGTGAGAATATATTTTTTAATGTAATGAAATTGAGAAACCTTGGAGTAGTCTAACATGTAAATAGGTTCGCAAAATTTTTTTTATGGTCAGTGTGACACTTGCGACTAGAGTAACAATACGACGATAAGTGGAGTGATTGGATATAATTAATTATCTGTTAATAACGACTGCACCATCGACACGTCAACACCCTTGATTTACGATGGAACCTAACCGGCAACTCTGAAAGGCACAATGCGATTCCTGCACCGAGCCCGGACATTTACTTGTCAAAGAGCATCCCGCGCCGGACGCAACGCAAGTCTCCTTGACGAGCCGCACCCGCCCCGCCCCCTTTTCCCAGCGCCCTCGCCATCCTCGCCGTCGTCCTCGCTCACCCCCTCCACAGAGAGGGGGGCGAGACGGGGTTAAACGGCGTCCAGGCAGCGAAGGGCCTGGGCCGTTCGCCCCTGCACGGGCGCGGGAGGGCAAACATGGGGGCGGGGGACCCGTTACAGGGTAATGAGCTCAAATTGTCGAGGGGGCGGTGGCGGGGGCTTTGCTCAAATTTAAATTTGAAGCCCCAATTATTTCTGCTTTCGCGAGGGGCGCCCGCACCGCGTCGCAGCCGCCTCCCCCCCCCCCGTCCTTCGCGATGCACTGTGACCCGCCCGCCCGCTCGCGCACGCGTGTCCGATGTCACGGAGGGGAGCTGTACTCGTTTGGACGCTATTGTCTGCTAGGAATGCGTCTGCTATGAAGGATTGAATAATCCCGTTTTTTGAATCTGTTTGGATCTGGCGGAAATCTTCACATGTCTATATTCGTAATTGAAACCTAATATGAACTCGTATGATGAAATTGTATTCGATTTAAATACCAAGACTCATGTTATGTAATTTAGTTTGAGGATGAATACTGTCAGAAATGTATCGATTCAGCATTGTCAGCAGCTAAATTGTCGTATTTCTCACCATATGTAATGAAATTATTGATGTATAAATCAGAAGTTTATTTTTTCAAATCTTCTGTTCTGCCTCTCGTTTGGAGGCTATTGTCTACTATACGTAGATACACGGACGGTAAGCTTTGAATAAAGCTACAGATTGGGGCATTTTGCATCAGTCAGGGTGTGGCAAATGTCCACAACCTCAGATTGGTAATTGAAACCTTACACGTATATAATGGAATTGCATTCGTATTATATGCAACTCGTACTATATGATTTAGTTTTGGGGAAGAAAAGACCCGAAATGTATCGTCCCTCTCTTAGCGGCAAATCAATTGTGGGTTTTTCTGATTAATTAAACTGAAACTGGTTTAAAGTATACTTACCTTTTCTGGTTCACAATAACCTTTTATTTTTATTAATTCATTTAATTACAATTTTAGTTTCAATGTTTGAAAGTACGTATAAAAATAATCTCATTTATGTTCGCTTTCTGTGAAACTTCATACCAACGTCAACTTCTTCATTTTCTAAAATATTCTTGATTTTTAAATATAGAAAATATGTTATTTATAATCCCTTGCTTTCTACTTTAAAGTTTTGTTTGAAAACTAGGAATTATTTTCTAGTGCTAACTACTTTAAGATAATATCTTACTATTTGCAGTGCACATGCTTTTCCTTTAAAACACTTTTTGTAAAAAAAATCCAAAATTCTTACCGAATCATCTAAATTTTTTTTCAAGTTTATAGCCAGCTAAATTTTTTCAAGTAATAGTTTAAGTTATTCAAGTTTGTAATTGAAACATAAGAAAGTGGTATTGGCTTAGTTTCCTTCGAAAGGATTCATTACCTTGAAATATATTTCAAATAATACTAAATGAAATATTTAACAGATTAAGAATATTGGAAAGAAGTTCGGCATTCAGAATAAATTATTCTTTGACGTGTATTTTAAATCAAAATGTTTATGGAATTCATCATATACAAAATACTCAACGAGAAACACCTGTGAGTGGACTAACAAGCTGTTTGATGGAACACGAATTCTTCTGTCTCTCTTCGCCTCACGTACTCTTGACAACTACTTTCACAAAAGGTATGACATTTTTCTTTAATTTATACAAAGGATTAATCCCTTTCATGACAAAACACAATATAAATGACCACAACCGTCAGATAGCTATATAATAACACTGCCACAGATAACATGTTTTCAGACTATTTTGAAAGACAAATAAACTGTCACGAATAAATCTACTATGGATGATATTGTTTTCTGGAAACTAAGTAACCTTACATTTGGAGAGTTTAGGTAATGATTACTATTGATTTTTGATACAAATAATATGGCATTTGTTCCAAATACAGTAACCAGGTGAGAGGTGGCTCAGGGCATCAACTGATGTCACTGAAATGCCTCTGGTCGGGAGATTCTAGGTTCGATTCCCGACACAAACTAAATAGCTAGGATTTTCGACATAAGTTAGATAGCTAGGGCAATTTAGTCGCTGTCAGGAGGAGAATTATAGAAGCTGGCTGCTCTGATCGGTACTTTTCCGTGGTTTCTCCGATCAATACCACGCAAATGCCGGAGCAGTACCCTAATAAACGAGCCACGGACCACGCGCGATCTTTTCTTCCTTTCCTGTGTCCTATCCTCAATCTTACTTGTACACACTTACACTTACATGCAATACACTACCGTCGCGTCGCGACGGTAGGTCGGCGCCAGAACTCACGATCCAACGGGGGAAGATCAACGCCACCTCCTGATCAAAAACATGCACTACACTTACGGTACTAATAACCTCAGCAGTTGACGCGCCTGGAAGCACTATTAAACCAATCATTCCACATACAGTGAGGACAGAGCGTCTCAACTTGTGCGCCAGCCTGTAAACGATCGTTTAGCGCCCGCAGCGCGCCAAGTAGCAGACTCCATCCCTCCGGGCGCTCGAGGAGCCGGCGGCGGGGTTGCAGCGGGGCGGGCGACGAGCGTGGGCGGGGGCGGGGACGATGCGGGCGGCGCAAGCGGCGGCGGGCGACGGGAAGTAATGTAGCTCTATACAGAGCCGCGCCGAAAATTGAAAGTGTGTTGTGAGCACACACAAGGGGAAGTAATTTGTGTCCCCTGCTAACCCTTAAGCGTGCGCGGGGGCGGAGGCGGAGGCGCAGGCGGGGGCGGGGCGTCTCGACCTGGCCGGGTTTATTACCGGAGGTGGCAGCTTCGGGGAGAACATCAAAAGCCGCCGGAAATGGAATCGACGGGGGATGCCACCTCGCTGGCGCGGCGGGGCGGGGAGGGGTGGGGAGAGGCGGGGAGGAAGGGCGGAGCGGAAGGGCGGTGGAGGAACGGAAAAGGGGACGTCGGGGACGACGGGGCTTCAAGGCGACATCGACGACGTGGAGGAGGTTAAGGAGGATGTGGAAGTCGAGGGTATCGAGGAATTGGAGGCGAGGTTCGAGGGCATGGGACAACGGGTGAAGTAAGGCGAAAAGAAAGAGAGCTGAAGTAGTAACACTACACCAAGAACGGAAGAATTACAAAACACGACAGTAAAACACTGGAGGAGGGGAATGCTGGTTTTTGTCAAGCACGAAGGAAGAATATTCAGTGTCATAAACGTAGAGAATTGGGAGCAAGCAGAGAATATTATTTGCGGTCTTCCAACGTGCAGCGTACAGATACCAGAGAAGGGAAAAAGAAGGCAACAGAAAATATTTCTTCGTTTATTTTGTAAAAGAAATATTTCGAGCAGAGAATTGCATTATCACAGTAATGAAATCTCATAATATTGTCAACAAAATCTATCGCCACAAATTTGAATTTCGCAAAGTGTCAATTCTAGTAATCTGAATGAATTATGATACTTTGATGTCATTAATATGTTAAATTTCATTCATTTTGCTGAAGAGGGATACTATGGTTTGGAACCATCATTCAGTGGTTAAGTGTAAAAAACATCTTTTGAAACATTGGATGCCAGCGGTCAATGGGATAGCGAGCTGACTGCTCACTTTTTCTGTTAGGGCCAGGGTTAGATATTCGTCCCATTCAAGTAGAATTCCTTGTGGACAAAGCGGATTGGCGAGAGATTTTCTCCAAACCTCTCGTTTCTCTACCTCTCATCCCACCACCCTATCCATCTTCATGAACGACCTCTCCCCCATTATTTATAATTTCATTATCAACACCTGTTCATCAACTGATCTCATCTATCCCCGGATAAAACCAAATGCGTTGGTTTGGGAATCAAAACACAGCAGTTAAAGTGGCACCGTTAGTTAGTTAATGCCTTATTTCACGTTCGACACTCGGGCCATCTAGCCCGCTCTTCCGTTGAACCACGCAAATTTCGCTACGCTCCTTTCACCATCTAGCGGCGAAAGAAGGAATTTATCGGGCGACGAAACCGGAGATCTTCAATTTAGCTCAGAGACTTCTTTTAGGCTTGAGGAGCTTCTACACGCAGTAAATCTACAACATGGAACGACCGGCTTTACTTCCCCTTCGAAAGAAGACATACGAAGGATTTTTTTCGGGTTTGAACCCGCAACGGGTACAACAACCCGATACGCTAACCGTTATAAAACGAACCCGCCGTGCTGCGGACGATTGTGACGATCCCAATGCAACCCCAAATAAAAACTAAATCGCAGAAGAAAGCGCTCTCTGACTTCGTGTCCTCCCTGTGCGGGCGAGGGAGGAGCCGGGTCGAGCGAGGGTGGCCGGTGTGTGCGTTGAGCGCCCTCCTCGCCTCTGGCGGCGGCGGCGGGAGCTAAAGAGGATTTGGTCGCCAAATAACAAACGCAGCAGCAGCCAAGAGGATTTGTTGGCGAGCCGTGTTGATGAAGCAGCTTCGCCGCTGTCTTGCCGATACGGCGTGTGGAACTTCAAGCAGGCAGGCAGGCAGCAAAGGGATGGCGGAGTGCTTGCTTTCTCGGTGTTTTTGCGAGATCGAGAAGATGGAGATTCCGGCAAGAAATTCCCGGTTTCTTTGGCGCTTGAATTGTTTTAGCAGCGCCGTTAAGAGACGATCACTTTTGGATTTGTTTTGCTGACTTTCCGACTTTGTTTGAAACCGGGTGATGGAAATGAGACTGGCTTCGGATACGTTTTCTGGGCCGGTGAAAGCAGTCCAATGCTGATAACGCTGGTCTCTCCCCCCTGCCTCTCTCTCTCTCTCTCTCTCTCTCTCTCTCTCTCTCAGTTGAGAAACGCCTGTAGAGAATAGCGTCTTCCAGTTAATGCAACACTAAATACGACCATATGTAGAATTCTATTTACACAGGGCTCTACTATTTAACTGCAATCGAAAATCTGCCTCTCTCAATTGTAGGATCTTTTGATTTATGAAGATGTAATTTTGGATTTGCAACTTACGTTTTTGCAACTTCACGTTTTTCTCACGATAAAACAACATATTATTTCATTAGAATGAGTACATTTCGCAATAGACTGAAAATGTGTTATTTTCTGAAATGGAGTTACTAAATTAATATTTCTTACATTTTATCATTATAGATACTCTTCAAGTATAAGTTGAAAATCTTGAATATTGTTCTCATTTTTCCGTTTGATTTCTCTCAAAGTGTTACTTCATTGTAAAATTACATATATTTCGTTTCTCAAGATTTTTTTCATTTGATTGAAGTTTGACATGAGAACTATTTGCGAAGTGCTATTATCAGTTAGTTTCAAAAATGCAAAATATTTGGTTTGAGCATTAAATGAAAATGAAGCGATATGTAATTCAGAGGAACGAATTGCCGAAAATCGAGGTGGGAATCCAGGGAGTGTATTTTTCACTATTCTGAGCGATTAGTGTCTAGCGGTTCACTGGTCGTGGTGTTAACAAAATTAAAATACTTTAGAACAATTATGATCCTATTGGTTTTATCTTATGTTGAATGGATAGAATATCACTTAGTCTACCGATTGTGATTATAATTACATCCATGATTACGCAGATATTCATCAAATTTACAGTGATGGAATGTATTTTTAAAGATTTTACAACGTTTTTTTGTAAACTTTCTTAAAATAATTTATAATATTTTTGGGCGAAGTAATCTGATAGTTAACGCAGTTGCTCACGCCTGCGCCACGCGCCATTAGGGGTGCAGCGGGCCGCGCCGGCGCGGGAAGGGGCGGGGCGGCGGGGGCTCTGAGGGTGAAGCGCGGTGGGACGTGGAGGGAGCGGTGGTGGCCGCGGGTGACGTGTGCCGTGGGAGAGGCGGGGCGGCGATGGGAGAGGCGCGGGACGGGGCAGGGTCGTGGAGGGAGCGGCGGCGGGTGCGGGAGAAGCACGGCGTGGGAGGGGCGGGGCGAGGAGGCGAGGCGGGGAAGGATGGCGAGAGCAGGGGCGAGTGGAGAAGGGGAAGAGCCCTGCCGTCGGCCGGCGTCTCGCCAGCCATATTCATGACCTATCACGATTAATGCATCTTGAATGCCGGTTGGCGCGCTATCCGGGTGCCCTGGAAGCGGATCTGGGGGGAAATGTGTTGACGCGTGGAGTAGCCCATAGTAGCGCTCTGCGGCCTGTGTTTCGGAGAAAATTATAAATGAAAAGTGAAAAATGATAAGGATGGATATCCAAATAATCTCGCAGTATCTTTTATCTTAGTTACAACCTCTCCAGCTTTGTTCAAGTTCTTACACACAATTTAATATTTTCTTGCTTCTCTTTTCGCGTATTTTAATTTCAAATTTATGATAATTTATAGTATGTTCTCACCGTGTCTTAAAATTTAAATGTACCGCACTCTCCAGAAAAGAGTTTAATTTACCTCATTATCTTCAATGAAAAAATTGTGATTTCGATATTCTTCTACTTACGTAATAATTATGAATTATTCATTCATTACAGTATATATCTATGAAAATATCACGCATGTTTTCATATTAAAGTCTCGAAAACTGCTCAAAAATGCGTTGCAAGCATTACTGATAATTGATAGGGATCGGGATAATTGATTGGAGAAAATTGGTAGGGAGGGAGGAGGGAATCAAAAATGGGAAGAAAATATGGATCAATAGGAGTATGAAAGAAGTTGTTGACATGTAATAAATAGATTGTACGTATTACCATTTATTTTCTCCTCCCATTCAAGCATTTGCGAAACTCGTATAATATTTCTTGAATTATTCTGAGCGGCACAACAGTGCAAACACGTCTCAATCTTCAGTCGGAGTTGGAAGACAAGGACAATATTTAAAATTCTTGGGTTTACAAAACAGTCACTTCTGTGAATTTCTTCTCAGTTTTAGAGGAGTATTTGACGTCAAATTTTGGCGGGTTTTAAGTAGATGTATTTTATACCATTTGTCAGTATCATCAATATGAAAAATATTCATATCTACACTGACGCATTGATATAATCGATGTATCGATTCTTTGTGTGTGTGTGTGTGTGTGTAAGGGAGAGAGAGAGAGAGAGAGAGAGAGAGAGAGAGAGAGAGAGAGAGAGAGAGAGAGAGAGACAGACAGACAGACAGACAGACAGACAAGCAGACAGACAGACAGACAGACAGGCAGACAGAGTGAGCTTAGTGTTTTCGGGCGAATCAAGTACTTCGATCATAGTCGCGTATGTGTAGTGGCTGTTATATCCAGGAAGGAGGCGGCGTTCATTTCCCGCTGGATCATGAGATTCAGCTCCGACCTCGGGATTGAATCGGTGGTCGTCGGTTTGCAGGATTTCCCATCCAGGTCTCTCCCCCAGTGTGGCACCGACCCATCCGGGACAAGCTCTAAGCTGCTGACTGGTCTTCTGATATAGAGGGATTTTCCTAAGGATGAGCCAAAGTGACAGCTAGTGCTGGCAACGTAACTGAAGGTTCTTTGGTCGTCGTGCCCTTGAGTCCATTAGAATCCCTTCCCGCATTCGTTCGTTTGCAGTAGGCTAACTTGTAAATGGCTGTCGCGGCGGAGGGATACTTCTCTGAAATACATATGATGTTCACTTGTTTTCGCGAACTGTCACTTCGGCTCATCCTTAGGAAAATCGTTCTATATGTGTGGTAGTGTAGTGCAAGGAAGTGTAAGTGCTTGTACGTAATGGGAGAGGAAGAGGCAAGTACGAGAGAGGAAAGATCGCGTGCGGTCAGTAGCCTATTTAAAAAAATTGTTTCGCAATTCTCCCGGTATTGATGAAAAACGGGGAAAAGTACCGATCAGAGAAGTCGCTCGCTAGAATTCTCCTCCAGCCAGTGGCCACATCGATCGAGGTATCTTGGTCGAACATTTCTCGATACTTACGATCGTTACTCGAAATTTACGATCGCTACCACCGTCGTTACTCGAAATCTACCATCTCAACAAGGCTGGAGAAGCTACAATATTGCCTCTGAGCTATTGCAGCCTTGTATCAAATGTAGAATCAATAAACCAATAATGCCTTGTTTTCCATGGCGAGGCTCAGGCCATCAGACTTGCTCTTCCGCCTGACCACGCAAATTCCGCTACGCTCCGTTCACCGTCTGGCAGAGAAAGAAGGTATCACTCGGGCAACGAAGCAGACTATTTGAATTTTGCTCAGATGCTTCATTTAGGCTTGAGGGACAGCCAGTTTACTTCCCCTCCGATGGAAGGTGTATCAAGGATTTGTTAGACCTTAAAAATCCACAGCTTCATTCGGTTTTGAACCCGCTTGAATTTGGGTACAACAGTCCAATAAGCTAACCGTTACACCACCAAAGCTACGAGAATCACATCATTCTCACCGTGCTGTCGCCAGCGCGTCTTCGGCCCCATGCGCCGGCGACGGGGCGAGCGCGCGTTGTCACCTGCAGGGCCGCGAATCCAATCGATGGCGGCGCGGGAACGCTCGGCTGTTGATACTGAAGCGCCTCCGCAAACACTCGCGGAGCTGTCGAAACGCCATCGATTCCTGGAGGGTCGACGCACCGAATCGCGCGGGCAAAGACAGGCGCGGATCTGAAGGAGATGGAGCATGCCGCTGAGGTCCTGGAGAGCCGATGAGGCGGAGCGGGCAGAGACATGGTGCGGCAAAGCGAGGTGAGATACGGTGAGTCCAAGCGGAGAGAGATAGTTTGCAGCAGGACGGAGAGAGGTAGGGTGAGGCAGAGCTGGGAGGCACAGGGCGACCCGGTGAGCAAAGAAAGGGTGAAGCAGTGCGAGGAGACGTAGGATGACCAGCTGAGTTTAGCTTTTGTGGCTGAATCTGTAGTGACTCTAACCGAGATGTCCTAGGATTGGAGATCCGACCGTGGCGGATTGTCGATACTAGCAACGACAAATTCAGCGACTGTCTGGAGGAGAATTCGAGCGGCCGACTGCTCTGATCGGTAGTTTTTTGTGGTTGATCTGATCAATACCAGGTGACTGTCGGAGAGGAAGATTAACAAACGGGCCACGAATTGCCCGTAATCTTTCCTTCCTCGTCCTTGTTCTATATCCTCTTCTTTTAAAACACGCGCGCACGCACTTACATGCACTACACAACTATACATGACGATAGACCAGTCTGGAGCTTCAGGCTCGACCCGGATGGAACCGTTCCTGTTGGGGGTAGATGTCTGACGAGAGATGTCCTCACAAGTCCATGTGTAGGTGGCGCCGGATCTTATCAACCAGTGATGATGGGATCCCAACCGCTACCTCTCGTGATATAACACTCACTAGAGTATCGGGATTAATGACCGTAGCAGTCGACGTGTCTGGAAACGTCAATCACGTTGAATGAAACAGGATTCGACGTAGGTAGCGGGATGGATTCAAGCGGGGTGCGGAGAGAACGGGTCATAACGAATCGGATTGGTAAGGCGCAGGGCTGATAGTAAGCTGGTGAGAATATGACGTGTAGGGAGCGACGGGGCGGGGCGTGCCGATGCCTGACGAGGTGGGAGCGCCGAGGCGAGGTACGTCCGTCCGTCGCGTCGCGTCGCGTCGAGCGTCGGCGGAAGCGAGGCGAAGTTGACGGCGGCGCCGCGAGGGCTGCGAAGGGACACGCGGGGAGGCGCCCGAGGTCAGCGGGGCTGTTTGCGCAGACAGCGCCGGAAGCGCGTCCAGCCGGACGCGGGGCGGACTCTGCCTAACAAGTGGCGCCTCCGCCCCTCCCCTCCCGGCTCCGGCTTCCGCCCCGCCCAGCTGCGCAATCGCTGCCACCGGGTGGGCTTTGAATACATTCACTGTGGGAAGCGAATTCTATGTAGGGTGTCTCAAAGAAATGTTACGATTCTCTAGGGAAAAAAGTGGTCGAAGATGATCACGTTTTGCCAATGAACATGTGGTGGGAAATCTCATACAACGATTTGTAATATTTACTTCTGAATGACATGCAACTTATTGTGCTCTGATGGTCGAGAAAAAGACTTGGTGTACGTGCTAAACTACTGCAAGAATAGTTGTGTACCAAACAGGGCAACTATCACATGTGTAATTTCATTGCCGGAATGAAATGTTCCACCACATGTTCATTGTCAAAAACTGATCTTCAATCTCGACTACATTTCCTAGAAGTTTGTAACATTTATACATATTTTATTCCGCTGTAATATATCTAATTTAGTTTGCACTTAGTTTGCTAAAATGCAAGGTAAATGTTTTTGTAACCTTTACATTTTTCTCACATACGGAAAACAATAATGAATATTCATCTCGTATATCGTTCTAGTAACTCGTATCTAGTCTAGTAAGTATTAAAATAAAACGCAACGATTTTAGAACGACAGGGTAATTTTCTTAGCAGTCACAGGAAAGCTTCATTGCTAGACATCAGAACAACGATACGTATATGCTTAACATATTAGAGTTCACACAGTTATACGAAACGCTATAACACTTATTTTGATTTGTGAAGAAATGGACTTTCTGATAAAGTAATACATTTGTTGACGAAGAGAACTCTACGTTTTCATACACTATATTCATACGTACACTCTTGTTTATATAATTCAAACTTCGGCCAGTAATACTAGTAATAGAGCCAGTAATGCTATGGTCATGTGTATTCTCCGCCTGCGTGTAGCTAGTATCACTCATCGCGCGTGGCTGGAAGAGGGGCAATCGCGCCTCATTGTCGTTTCGCGCCGAACGCACCGACGGCGATGAGGGGGCGGGGGCGGGGGCGGGGGCGAGCAGCACTAGGTGCTCGTTACGCGCGCGTGTCGGGTGTCGCACGCGCACGCGGGCGGGCCGGCGTGCGGCCGCGTCCGGCCGTGGGGCTTCCCTGCCAATCAGACGCCCCGTCGCGCTCCTCACGGGGCTCCACCTGGCCCACCCCGCGCCGCCCCGCGACGCCCCGCGCCGCCCCGCGCCGCCCCGCCACGCCTCATCCCGTGCCGCGCCGCGCCGCGCCACGCCAAAGCGCCTTAGCGGAGTGATTAGGCGACCCGCGCCGGTCAGCCGCCCGCCCACTCTCGTTGCCGCTCTCTGCCTGCCGCCACCCCGCAGCGGCGATCAGTGATGAGAATTTTCACCAAAAATATCGATACATACATATTTCCATACATCAATAAAATGCTATCTATGTCGATGTAAACAGGAAAGGAAACGGAAGAAAACAGGGAAGGAAATAAAAAATAAAGATATCGTGATTTGTGATTTTTACATTCATTTACTTTCATTTATAAGTCATCAAAGTAGAACATCCTGTACGTAATACAGAAAAACATCTATTTTTTGCAATTGCTAGATCTGCCCCTCAGCGTGGAGTTTCCACGAGATTTTATCTGTGCACGTTTTCATGACCCCGTATTTCGCTAGATGCGAAAGGAGTGCGAAGTTTCGTTTTTTCCAAAGCTTGCCCGTTATATCAATCCCATATAATGTTTTCCAATGCAAAATAGGGAGTTTTTGCACGGCGAAGTGTTAGGGCAATCTATAGTACTATCGATCTTCTGCACATTTCGAGTTTTGCTTGACTTTTGGGCCTGAGATTGCAGTCGGATGATGTACGCTATGCCGCATAAAGTCACACGGAAGTAAGAATGTGTGGTTTTCCGATTTTGTCAACATTGTTGCTCGTTTACTCTTAATTCAACAAATGTTGTTAAAGGAGTGAGGGTAATGATTCCGGAGCTCAAGAAAACTGACGCGTGTAAAATCTGTGCATGACCTTAAAAGTGCGAGCGAGACACCCGAGAAGGGGGCACTGCGCTTGCGTAGTAGAGCCAACCACGCATTCCATGCTATTCAGAGAGTACCGGGTAGCCTAATCCGAGCTAAGGATTGTAATTGCTCAGAAATTCGTGGTGCCAGCGTTAGAAACTTGTTTCTTTTAGTTTCTTGTATCCTTTCGAAATCAAAATGCAAATAAAATTATTTTGTGCCGAGGCTGTCTGATGAAAAGCCACGAAGTCAATGGTTTTGTGACGACATTCACTAAAATCATCTCTCCTCTGTGACGTCAGTCGAGTTAACAGATACTCCGCCCGAACTTTACAGGAAGGCAACTCAAAAGGAAGAATTGGACCCAGACTGTTCGTTGTGGCCCGCAGAATTGGCCGGCGTGCCACTCGCCTTTCATTAGAGCCGATCGCGCCCGAGCGTCTGCCTTCTTCTTCTTCTTCTTCTTCTTCTCTCTTATCCCATTGAGCTGATTTAACCAACAGCTGGCAACACCATGGCATCAGTGTCCTGCAGATCATTTTCCGCTGTTCTCACCAGTTTCCATTGGTCCTTCAAATCCCGTTCGTTTATTTTCTGATATGCATTGTAAAGCGTTTGAAAATGATGTGTATATTTGCAGTGATATTTATATACATTTTCTCTTCTTTTTGTAGGTGGGTTGCCGTTCATACCAACAAGCTCAAAAATCACTTTTCTCACTCCCTACACACGGTCAATGGTAAGTTCTCAGTTTGATTTAACATGAGTGTTATGGTCTCGCGAACGTCTCCTAAAAAAGTTTTATTTCATTTTCTATTTATTTAACGCCAGAAACAATGAAAACTGTTTGTGATGTTGGGAGGGAAGGAAGTTACTATCAGTATTTAGAAGGAAAGCAAAGCAAAGGACCATCTCAGCATTTGATCAACGGACCAAACCAATGGCAAACTGGACCAAAAAATATATTTAAAGATATAGACGCATTTACACAGCGTGAATACGTCACAAAAACAAAATATGTTAAATTTATGGTTATATTGAAACATTAACAATCTCTGAAATTTTATGCATAACATTCTATCAATCTTTGAATTTTTATTACATTGATGGAATGTACATTTCTGTGTGTCATGAGCAGATAAAGAACACAATTTTGAAAATGCGTTGAAATATATTTTTACATATTGACGTTCATTCCGAGTGTCTATTAATTTACATCTGTACTAGTCTAGTCTCAATAGAGATTTTATTCGATTCTCTGTGGAATGTGACAAGTTTGTTATTCTCCACACTTCAATTCATAGGAAAATATTCTACCTCCTCACCAAGCTTCTTCCAACACGATTTTCTGTACAATTATCATTCATTCCTGTCACATCATATCTTCTGAGGCGAAGCGCAATTTACCCTGAAAAGGCTTTGACGTTCGTCGAGATAAGGCCATTTTATGCCGCACACTTCTTGTAATATGTGAAGTGCATTATACGCCACTATACGTGTCAGCATGAAATGCTAAGTGCTGCGAGGTAGGGGAAGTTGAAGTCAGTTATCAGCACCGACTGGAGGCACGTGTTGAATATGCACGCATAAACATGCCGTCTACTCTTGACCTGATTCATTACAAAGAAATGTCACGTGTATTCTTGATAACGCTTTTACATTAGCCGATTAATCATGATTATTTCTCTGGTTTGAAATGTTTTTACTTGGAGGTAGCAAAGTGAGGAAGATATAAGGGCAAATATTTACATTTGTAACTATTCAATTAGCAATATGATTTTATTTTTAAACTTTTACCTTTACATACATCTTACCTTTACCATCAGTCGCAAACTAAAAAAAGAGAAAATTACAGGATTGCAATCGATCAATCATGATTTCTTTATTTTAGTTTTTTACAGCACTAACATAAGAAAGAAGAACTATCCTGTCCTCGACTAGAATATGAATATTATTTTCGTAAATTATTTTAAAATTGCTCTCCATTCATTCCCCATCATTTACAACTTATTTAGAACTGTTTGCAAAGAGCGGGAACAATCTCTCCATATTTTTCTTCTTTTTGTTTTCTTCTTCCTCTTCTTCTTCTTCTTCTTATTATTATTATTATTAATACTATTTAATTACATATTTTGTTATCTTTTCTGCGCGAGCAACGTCATTAATGATTAATACGTATATCATAAAAAATGTCAAAGTTTAGTGAATGCGGAATGCGTTCTTAATATTAAGAAGGGATTTCTGAGAGTGTTTCATTAAAATTTATTCTACAAAAATGCATTTCTGAAAAGTTTTGAGGTATTTGTAGGGCGTGGAGTTGAATGCAGCGTAGAACCTTCTTGCAAAGCTCCCAGAAGCAGCAGTGGCTTTGCTGCGCGTATTTGGTGGTGCATCACGCGCTAGCGTCCGCTGGGGGCTCCGCCGGCTGCCGAGACGAGAACGCGGGCGAGGGCGAAGGCGGGGGCGACGAGGTGGGTGGGGCGGGGATCGGGACGCCCCTCTCAGGTGCCCGAAAGGCGACCCGCGCCTAATGGGCCGCCAGATGCAGCCGCTGCCAATTTGTGCGCGGCGGCGCGCGGCCGACCTCCTCCGCCCCCGGGGAGCCTCGATCGGGGCGAGCGCCCGCCCGCGCCCCCGCCCGCGCCCCCGCCCGCGCCCCCGCCCGCGCCCCCGCCCGCGCCCACGGGCGCAGTGTGCAACGGCGGGAGAAGGATCGACCGCACGCCCGTCCAATCGCCCGCCCGTGCGTCCGCTCACCCACACAACCACCCGCTCAATCGCCCAACGAACTACCCGCCTAACCATAATACCAATCTCTCGCACAGCCACCTGTCCAACCACCTGATCAAACACACGCCCAACCAGCCGACCAATCCCCGACCAATCCCCGACCAATTGCTCGACCAATCACCCGATCAACACTCGACCAATTTCCCGACCAATCACCGACCAGTCAGCCGTCTAGCCACCTGCCCAATCATCCGCCCAAACAACTACCCATCCACGCACTCAATCATCCGGTTAATCACTTACCGGTCACCCAACCAGCCATCAGCCCAACAACGTGCCCAACCACCCCACCAAACACGCCCGGCAACAATGCCGTCTAGATGAAGTGCGGATTGAATTAAGCTTAATTTTTTAAACCAAAAAGCAACTTGTTTTGCAGAAACAATTTCAATCGCCATTCTCCTGTTTTTTCTGTGTCGCTCAGTAACTATCGTGCAAATATTCGGAGAAATTGCTTGAATTATTCAAACGTTTTGAAAGAAAGTACATGCACTTGTATACTACCTTTGCTATACGAAATGTTATAATGGATCGTAACAAGTTGTAAAAAGTTTGTTTTTGTGTGTGTTTTTTTTTACCGGGAATCGCAAATGTATATTTTCGAACTTGTTAAAGTAATTGATAAATTATCTCATATCTTGCTTTGCTTCTAAGTTATCTCTTATCTTCTCTTTGCTTCTAAGTTATCTCACATCTTGTGGTAGCTATTTATGGAAATATCATTTAGGAGCTCAGTGACGGGGACAGCAACGACAGTCTCGTATAAATCGGATTTTTCAGGTGATCATTTGATAGGATACAGCGCGAGGCTTCTCTCGCCACTGAGCTGACAGGTAGGAATGTCCGAGACATTCTGCCTCTTCGATAAACATTGATAGACCGTCAGGAAATCTCCACACGCCTTCGACAGTGATTGCATGGCCCAGCCGAATGTAAATGTGAAAGTAGTCATGTTAAATGTCTTGTGAGAAACGGTTTTTTAAAAACTCTTCCTTGTAACAGCTTTTTTTTAACGTCACGTTCTTATACATCTTTCCGTCTTCTTTCTTGTTCACGATCATGTTCTGCCAGACTACAATGCAACATGTATAGTGTCGGTGTAGAACATGATAAATGAACACGTTATTTGGACATTGTCCTATTTAAAAGAATTGAAAGTACAAGACGTGAAAACTTAACTTGTCACGAAAATTGACAGCTTATTATTGTCTTTGAAAAATAATTTATTCGCTATTACTCGCCTACAACATAAGTATTGTTAAAATTACAATTTATATTCATTACAAATTCAAGTAACTAATGAAGATTTCGTAAATTTCCATTTGTTTTCTTCTTTCCTATAATTGTTTCTTTCGTAGAAATATATTTTCTTTGATGGTGAAAGTAGTGTTGCAGCAAAGATGAATATGCATTATTCTTAAATTCCTCCCTGTATTGATGACACTTTTCGTAATTTTACTTCAGTTATTTCTTCAAAACATGGCAACGTGGAACGAAATGTATTTCTTTATTACCTCTTAATATTCAGTATTACAATAAATCACTAAAGTTGGTACTTTAGTCAAGAATCGCTCAGTCAAGTCCTGATTATCGTTTCTTCATAATTTTAGTATATTGTTTTATGGTCTTGCAGTTTTACTGTTGGCATCATCATTTGGTACTCAACTTCACCATCCAATGACTTTCAACGTTTAACTGAAACACGTTCTTCCGTGACTTTATAGTAAATTGACTGAAATACGAATCCTAATTCGCCTTATACGAATTACGAAATACGAATTATTATTCGTCTATCCATCACCCTTGCATCTTTATTCCTCGCGTGTTCTTCGTACTATAATCTTTGATTTTATTCCTGGTATGGACGTGAATAAATCTACCTCCGTGTGTCTCACGTTACTTGGCGTCACCACGAGGCATCTGATTCGTAATGCATTAGAGAGCCTTCTAGGGGATAAGGAATGCGGCACCTTGATTTGTTTGCCTGTGGGAAACAGAGGAATGGTTTCAGGAAGCGAAAGTGGTGTCGGCACGAGAGGGTAAATGAACAGATCAGACCCGAATGAAACATATTAGGAAGATTTTGCGCAGTATATCGTAAAACGATAGTTCGTTAGAGGTAACCATGTGACCTGTCTCATTTTAAGTCTTAAAAACTTGTGACACGTTTTCGTTCTAACACTATAATAATGAAAGAAGTTGGAAACAGTGATGGCCATGTGTTCTGCTAATACTAAATTTACATTATGCAACATTCTCTTGATTCGCATTTGTTCTACTAGAGCTACCCACCAACAGATTAGAATGTGAAGTTAGCTGTACGCTTTGTCGCCACAGTTGCAAACAAATTCCATTCACCGTGGTCATGTGACTTGTATCGGACACGAAAAAGGAGGATGCGATAAAGTAACGGTGAAGAGAGGCTGGGGTGAAGGTGCATGTTGGCCCCTACAGCATTCACGTGCGCTTGCTTACACATTTTCGGCCACATTCTCTCTGCTCCTTCACATCATGTGTTACTCCACCTCCAGCAACTCCTCTCTCTTCCATCTCTTGTTCCACGACTAATCTTTCTCCACCGCCTCCTCTTCCTTCCTTCCTCCCCGCCGCCGCCGCCCAGCCGTGTCTCCGCCGTGTGCTTCCCGTCTCGGAGACGTAGTGCATGAAGCCCTGAGTCTGGACGCTCGAGCTGTTTGTCTTAGCAGCCTCTAAGGAAAGAAACAGAATACACACACTCAGCCCGCTGTTTCCTGAAACCGAATAATCTTCTGCATACTCTTAGTGGCTCTTGTTCTCAGGATCTATTTACACGATTTTCAATTCTGAAGAAAATAGTATGTGCATTCAAATGAAGCTGTTAGGCACGAGTAGAAACATATCTTCTGATATGCAATTAAGAAATAATTTATGAGTTTGCCTGTGCAATTTGAATGGTTATTTCACTATTGAAACATCTAACCAATGATATTCAAGAAATTTGTCCGTGTCGAGCAATCAGAGCTGCTTCACTCGTGCACAATTGTCGCTTTTGCTTTATCACTGCGACGTGCACTTGTGTTGAGTAATTCATGTCTAAGCGTTCTCATCGTTATTAACACGTTGTTCATTTGTTTTAGTTCAACATGGCTAAAAGTTTAAGTTAACTAGCGTACCCGTGCGAGAACTCTCGCATGTAAACTCCACTCTCTTCCCTATTTTTCCATTTCCATATTAAGTCTGTAATATATATTTTTCTTCTAGACCGTCTTATCCTTTATCACTTGCTATATATATCTCCTTGTAATTGATAACACAAACTATTCTTATTTAACCTTTTTACCGAGCAGAGAGTTAATTCAGTCTCGTGGAATGTCAAGTAATTAGTTTAATTTCACATACTTCACAGATTCTACAGGCTCTGTACAGGAGGGGTAGAATCGAGACAGGTCGAAGCAGCATACATGTAATGGAATTTTTAAGATCCCATCCTATAGAGTATAATGTGAGTAATGTTTCTTTGAGATCTTTGACCTCAAAATTTTAGTTTTTAAGGCCTTAAAATGCTTCGTTTATGAGTTATTTAACGAGAAAGATTAAAAAAACTGACCAAGTATTGCAGGTTGCATTTGACATAAATATTTATATGCGCTTTTTAAAACAAATATTTTATATTTTTAAAGTCATAGTGCAATTCATCACGTCTCCGTGAAATTATGTTTCTTTGGTGATCTCATTTATAAATATTGGTTGCGTGTGATAGCCGCACAAGTTATGTATACTACTGAAATAACATAGACGATTTCAAGAAGTAACATGTGTCTACTTGATGTGAGGATTTATTAGTATGTACTATTTATATTCATTCCTTGAAGAAATTGTCTAAACACCATTCGTGCATTGGAAACTACATGTAATTTCTGACTATGATAACTCACGAAACGGGTGAACTAAAATAGTGTAGACAATGTACACAACGTATGTGTCTACAATGTAGACAAATAGAGGAGACTACAAGAATGCATCTTTCCACAATTCCTAATTAACTAAACGCAATGAAGAATGAATGTGGTAATAAATGCAATTTCTTAATAGGTAAAATCGAAAACCTCAAATGTCAACGTAACGCAATAACCCAAGGCATTGTATACCCCTCACCATTAACTTTCAGACATTTGTTTTGTCCTGATCATCATCAATGTTCTTAAATATTTGCATTTCTGCACATCCAACAACTCGCACTCTAAATGTTTACGGATTCTTAAAGTATGTTTTAGTAACAGACTTATCCGCTCTTGTTGATAGCAAGGGATAATTGCCGCAGTGTAAAACGCAGTATTTCGAAATTATGACATCCCCTACCTATCCTATCTTCTCAAAGTGGGTTGCATTGCTTAGGGTAGATACGAAAAGGTCTCGTTGCAGTCCTGATACCCGTATCTTGCTAGGGAAACGGGTCTGAATTTTAATGCGTCTGGCAGATAGAGGGTATTTACATGCAGACAGTAGTGCTTGGCCAAGGGCTCTTGTATAATTTGTAGTCATCGCACTTCTCGTCCTTGACTTTACTATGGTTGTGAATGATTGATTACTCAGTGTTTCGGGAAACCTTTGTCTTTATGTTGTTAGTTTTAAATGCACTTGGTTTTTGGAAACAGGTATAAAATTAAATAAGGAGATGTTCTGCTTTTGACATATATGAAAAACAAAAACTCTTTTGATTCATTAGGTTATTTGATCAATAAGCTTTGAATATACTTATATTAAACGTTTGAAATTTCTACGACAGTTCTAGAAGTTCTAATAGGTACACAATTCGTTTATATTTCGTTAAGTAGTACATGCAATGTTTGTCGGGTCTCTCAAATTTGGGTGAGACAATATTCCATGGAGTGAGAGAGTTTGGGAAAGGAAATTAACCTCGAGAATTAGATCATTCATGAATGGTAGAATGAATGGGACCCCTTTGATACATCATAGATAATCGATTACTTAACTGTCTTTGCTTGTTATTTTGTATTATATTGATGAATGAATTTTTGCAGAGTTTTTTGAGCGCACTCTCATTCTTCGACGAACATATCTTAATCCTCAGCTCGCAAAAAATACCAATCATGCAAGAAACATTCTACCAACCACACAGTGAAACGCAACAAATAAAGTGTATCATGTTTTTACACGTGCCCTCCGCCATTGAGTCATCACAGACTCGTCTTCCAACTGAACGCCACCACCTTTTTCCTCAACACGTCCATCATCCCTGAATTTGGACGGAGCGGTTCAAAACCGTGACTCGGCTAACTTTCTACAAATGGAATCGCCTAACGGAACGGGCACCACTTTGTCACTCGCCACCGGCACCTGTCAGTCGATTGTCGCAGATCGCAGTTTCCCTTCCATTGTCCGCGACATTTCACCTGCAAAAAAAAGTCGAAAATCCGAGCGACACCGCGGAGCATCTCCGGGCGACAGGAGGCAGTTGGAGCGTCTTCTCACGCGACGTGTGGGAGAAAACAGAGGAGGGGAGGGGGGATTCGAGCCCGCAACCTTCTCCGACGCGGAAGCAGCGACGCGGCGCGGCGCGGTGCGCGAACGTTCCCATTATTCACGACTCGTCCGTTCATTGTCTTCACATGTTGCTCTTCTTAATGGTGTTGATTCTCCATTCTTCCTGTTCATTGTGTTGCGCGCCGTCGTTTCTGCTTCGCTGTTTGCTACTACGCTGGGACGCGGCTGTCGTGGCTGCGGCGGCGGCGGCGGCGATGGCGGCGGTGAGGGTTGAGATGTCGGTGGCGGAGATGGAGAGCTGGGGATAGCGGTGGCGGTGATCAAATCGACGATAAGATAGTATAATTAATATACGTTGGTCCATGAATAAATTAGCCTCCAATACTTTGATTAAAATTCAAGACAATGTGTCATCTTTAATATATCAGGAACATATACCGTTCATAGTCAAACTTTCAGCCTCAACCACGGATCTCTGAGATACAATTTCTGGAACTGAAAAATGCTTAAGAAAAATATTAGCCGTTGTAGATGAGCCGCTCTGTAAAACAAACCCGACGGCATAGCTTGTCCCGTGATTCCTAGGGAAAGCATCCTCTCCAAACTTTCTAGCTTGTCCCGCCCCACGCACGTCGATCGTAAAAGTTAATCCTAAAAGTAATATGTTAATAGTAAAAAATGTAGAATAGTAAAAAATGAAATTACAACAAAACTTCTGAATGTAATGGAGAAAATTGAGGGGTGAGTCGTCCCTTTCCCCTCCATCCCCGCAAGGGACAACCATAAGAACGTGGTCTGGTTTTGCTTTGAATGTAGCGCGGAGGCGCGGGCGGAGGCGCGGGCGGAGGCGAGGGCGGAGGCGCAGGCGGAGGCGAGGGTAGACGCGAGGGTGGAGGCGAGGACGAAGGCGAGGGCGGTGGCGAGGGCGAGGGCGAGGGCGTTGGCGAGGGCGAAGGCGAAGACGAAGGCGAAGGTGAGGGCGGAGGTGAGGGCGGAGACGAGGGCGGAGGCGAGGGCGGAGGCGAGAGCGGAGGCGAGAGCGGAGGCGAGGGTGGAGGGGTAAGGGTGGGGGCGAGGTCGGAGGTGAGGGCGAAGTCGAGGGCGGAGGCGAGAGCGAAGGCGAGGGCGGTGGCGCGGGCGGAGGCGAGGACGAAGGCGAGGGCGGTGGCGAGGGCGGAGGCGAAGGCGAGGGCGGTGGCGAGGGCGGAGGCGAAGTCGAGGGCGGAGGCGAGAGCGAAGGCGAGGGCGGTGGCGCGGGCGGAGGCGAGGACGAAGGCGAGGGCGGTGGCGAGGGCGGAGGGGGAGGCGAGGACGAAGGCGAGGGCGGAGGTAGTGAATGAGCGTGTGCGGTCGCGAGCGGGCCGTCGCCGCCGCCGTCGGTCGTTCACCGACGCGCGCGCCGCGTGACGGCGGGGGCGCGGACTGCCGATCAGAATGCGCAAATATGGCGGCGCTGCGCGAGCCAGCTCCTTCGCCCGCGCACTGCAAACACTTCGTTCCGCGCACGGAACGCCCTGCCGCAGCATATGTGTAAGTGTACGCGCACGTTTGTGTATGTGTGTGTTGGTCCGTTGCGTGTACTGAGTAGGTGGCGTTGACGGATGTGATATGTTTGTTCTCAGCACTGACAGTCGAGAGTTTTCCTTGTTTATATTTGGGATTGTCTGCTTTTGTCCGTGAGTGTTTGTGTAGATGAGTGTGTTCCATTGTAATAGTTTTGCTATTAAACGCGAAAAATATATTTTTTTCAGTTTTCCTTTTTTCCAAGATACCATAGCTATTATTATGAAATGTTTATTTCTGGATTGTTAGTTTCTGAAACACCAAACCTGTCTCTATTTTATTTATGTTGTTATTTTTTAATCGCGAACGCTTACAGTACATGAGAGATCCGTATTTGTATGATATACCTGTACGATTTCGATTATGAAAAGAGAATTTCTTGAATATTCTTGAAAACCTCTCCCGTTGTTTTTTCGTCATCTGAAAAGTATTTGAAATAGGCGGCCCTGAGCAGTACATTTACTACAAAATGCAGTACATTAAAATTACTACTGAAAGATTATAAGAAAAAGATGCAGAATGCCGATGTTCATTGCTTTTCTATTTAAAGAAATCGCTTTCAACTTGCTGGAGGATACTATGCGATGGCTGTACTGACGTGCAATAGTGACGTGGTGCTTGGGAATGATGTACAGGATTAGGCAATTTTAATTTAAGAGGGAATGAGGCCTGCAATGCTGCATCTAAATTATTGCAAACGTGAAAGAATCACCAAAAATTTGATAAATAAAGTAGATTAGTACTAATGCTGCAATACGATATCCGAAGAAAAGCTACTAAGAGCGTCGCATACAATGTCTCAAAGAAGGCAAGTTAAGGCTTGTTCGCAAGAATAAAAATCTCGAAGGAACGGCATGTCTTGCAAGATGCAGTGGAATCAACAAAAGTTATATCTAGTTAATATCAATATATTTTCGACACACTTCCCAATCATGCTACCAAGTGTTTGTATTCAATAATTGCGTTTCTCCTGTACATAAACGGTATTCGAAAACCATTGGATTCTGCTTTGAACCAAAAGACCGAAAGTAAAAACTTTCACTTCCTGAATAATTGTGTTTCATGGAGATACGACGTCGTATGTCACATGTCCGACACTACTACATGCATGATCCATGTGGACCAATATCGCCGAAACTATCCTCAAGAAAATGAAAATACTTCAGAACAAAACATAAAGAGATATAGCAAGAGATTCGTGATTCATCAGCAAGAAACGGCTACATGACGGTCTAAACATAAATGAAGTATCACGCTAAATAGTATTCATATCAAACAACTTTGTCACAAACTTACCCTTCATAAAGGCAGCAGCTCAATACAAATTCGGTAAAAATACCGGATGAGAAACAAGAATTAAGAATTGATTCCTTCTCCATTTTTACCCTCCAAATGTTCGCAAACATTGAATAATTCTTGAGATGCTTTCAGTTTCAGTTTCATTATTAAAATAACTTATGTTTAATTTTAAAATAGATTAAGTCAGCTAACATTTTCAAAGTTTTATGTTAAAAACTGTTCATTGAACAAAGTAAACTCAATACTAATCAATAAAAAACATTAAAGAAAATACGTCATTTTGGAAATAAACTCATCAATTGAATCCCCCCTCTCCCCCGATTCAGATTTTCCCTATCTAGTAGCCCTGGAGAGGCAGGAATTTAATCAATTTAGTGTTTTGCATCTTTTTGCTACAGCTTGTTTCGTTTTTGTAGCTTTGGGAAGGCAGGTATCTTAAAAATGCTATTACTTTTTTAAAACTTGCCTTTCCCCATTTCTACAGTATTGGCGCTAATGAGGACGGACTCATTCTTTTTTCTTTTTTTTTAAATTTTCGGCACACTTCATTTTTATACTGATTTGGCGATGATTTCACGGTTTGATGCCCTTTCTGACGTCAATCACAGGGGACACACGAGCACATTACACACAATCACGAAACACACAACCATGCCCTAAGCAGGAATCTAACCCACGATCTTTCGGCACCACTGCCATAGCGATCTCGCCCATTCGGATAAGCTTATTTTTAATAACTTAAATCTAACTTATAACTATATTTATAAGAGCCAATTTAGGATATTTTTATAGAGTAAACAGTTCTGGGATTTTTAAAAAAATTCTTGTGATATTCTTTTGTCTTCATATTTTATTGTTGTCATTCACGCCCACATTTGCTCATCTGCCCGGGGCCGTACGGTCCCCGCCTCGCGTCCGCTGGGCAGTGCCGGCCAGTGGCGGGCGCCCGCCCCGGCCCCGCCGCCGCCGCCGCCGCTGCTCCAGGAATGCGGGAGGCGCGCTGGATGTAATTACAGTAGGCCTGGAGTGTTTGAGCGGCGCAGGGGCCAGGCAGGGCTGCACACCGCGTCGCGCCCGCCGCGCCCGCCCGCCCCGCGCGATCTGATTGGCCCGCGGCCGCGCTCCGCCTTTCGCGCGCGTTGCCCAGCTTCTTTAGTTATGAAGGGACCGGAGAAGGATTGCTAATTTGTTTTATGGTTTAACAAGTAGTACTCTTCTAACAGATGTGGAGAAGAACACGTAGAAAAAGTGAATGACCAAGATTTAAATGGTTTAAAACTTGAATTACAAAAGTAATCGTTTTATTTAGCTTCATTAATGCCAACTATGAATAATTAATTTATTTATCTGCATTTCAGTATTTCTCCACTACTTTTATATTTATTGATATTTGTGTATCATGTGTATTTATCTGCTTATTCTTTCTTTTTCTTCACATCATTTTTTATCTACTATGATGATAAAACCAGAGCAAATATATAATATGAAAATTACAAATATTTAATTTGGCAATAAACAGAACTAATTAATAGCAGTAGAATAATAAAAAAAACTAGATCTAATGTATAGCAGCAGAAAGTGGAAACAAATCTCATTGTAAGTTATACCCCCAAAGGAAGGCGAGATCTGTCAAGAAGCCTATAATTTGAAGAATAATAAGTACATTAGACCTGCGGTTTTGTACATTTTCTTTGAATGCGTTTGAAAGCTAATCTATTTCGATGCAGATACGTCATTTTTGTGAGTTACGCTGTAGCAGATATTAAAAAAATATTGGGGTTTGGACAGTCGCGTGTCGAGATAGCGGTCAAGAGCTTTGAGAAGGTTGACTGAGACCGGTCGCTCTTAATGTATTTGTGTATCCTCTCCCTGTTAATAACCTTTTTCTGTTGACTTCGTGTAGTAATATTCGGTGATGAATTATAAAACGTTAGGCGATGTAGAAGAAGTATATTGACCAACACACAAAAACAAGTTTCGAACAGTAAATTTTCTAATTTAGCGCTACAAAAAGAAACAATTTAAAGGAACGATATGAAAAAGAAACCATTTACCATCCTTGCTTACCTTCTTGGAATTTGCTGAATGCTTCAGCGCAATTTTAAGATATCAGGGATAATTTTGTTGAATAAATCGAGCTTTATTAATTTCAAAATTCTAAAACTTTAACAGAGCATTTCTATAATACTTGAATTCTCCGTACTTTGTACGTTATAACTATTTATAGCATATTTAAATGAATGAAATAATTGTAAAGTATCTTTGATATACTTAGAACCATTATAGATTAAATTAAACCTGCGTTCATACATTGTACGTTCTTGACCGAGATGAATTAGTTGTGAAATCCTCTTCTCTGTTTGAAATGAAATGAAGATATTTCTAGATTTTCTGAATTATTCTCGACATTTATGAGTTATTAGGTGAGTGAAATTCGAAATGGTTGCTGATTGATCAGTGGATGTGCTTTTACAGACTTACAGGAAATTTCACAAAATCATAAACATTTACAAAATAAGCTGTTGCGTCTAGTTTTTCCCACTATAATAATGATTTGAGATCATTAATTAATATCAAATTAGTATAGTAAGTTAATTCACACTCGAGAAATAATCTAAACAGTGAAAACCTTACTAAATATTATGTTGCTCTCCGTAATCTACACTTTTTACGAGTTATTAGCTAATCCGCACTGCTGGAAGATATATTCTGATGTTACTTTTATTAAACGAATCGTTGTTCAACTCATTAGATTATAGTACATCTTCATTTCTTATTCAACACCCAAGAATATACAATTCGATTTGCTAACAACTGAAGTTTCATTTTGAAACCCACGAAACTCGACTCAGCTGGACTAGATATCTTAATCTGCTTACGAAATAGAAACGCGTCTGATCTTTGCATTTCTAATTTCCAAGAAAGCGGGGCTTGACTGACGAGATTTAACAACACGTTTCTCGCGACTAGCGAGTTGCTGATTGATATCTTGTCATGACGGCTTTGAATCTATAGCGGTGTAAGCGATGTACCTGTCGGGGTCATGCTGGGAGGAGAGCGTACCCCATTCGCCTGAAAGGTAACTTTTCGCGTACGTCGGGTTCATTAGAATGCGGTACTATAATTACAGGCTATTCGCGATTTCCCTTACACAAAGAAAAGTGATTTATTACAAGTATTTTTAAAATGACTCTTGCTCATTCTTGACAGCTAAGCTAGATGCACTTGAAATGAACTTCTCTCGAATATTAAGTTCATATCAAGATGTATAAGAGATAAAAAAAATATGAACTGACGCTCATTTTTGCCAGAGCACATTCGTACCATTGCATGAACATTCATGACATGAATAGCACTCATGAACATGTATTCTTGTTTTAAACCTAGTTTTCATTTTTGTTCTCTGCTCTTTTGCATTAATACTCAGAGGTCAAGGAAGCAAAAGGGGAAAATTAAATTTATGTGGCTGCCTGTTACTCGAATATTATTAGGTAGTCATAGAAAAAATATACGGTAAAGTCATTTTAAATATTGATGGTCATTAGTTACAAATTGTAAAGATTAAAAGCTTTATATTAGCGCGTAGTAAATAATAAAATATACGCTTTTTGACTTCTTTATCAATTTTTTGTTGTAAGCAGAAAATAAGAGACCTCTTCTATTAGAGACAAATCGTGTGTTTGTTCCCCCGTCAATTCCGCTCATGACGGAACTCCCGCTGATTCGTAGACACTTTATTTGCTTGCGCGCCGCCGTCTTGAAGCGTTTTCGTTTCCAAGGGAACGTCAGAGGCAGCGCAGCGGTTTGAATTCGTTTCTTGTGACGCACCTCATCTGCTCGCTACAGGAGCAGAGCTGCACGACAAAGCGCCTCCGTGCCGCGCCGCGCCACGCCCCGCCGCTCTGTCGCCATCCGATCCTGGCACCCGAACCAGTCGGCGAACGGCGGCGGTGCACACTGGCCTCAGCTGGGTGCAAACGCACGCAGGGCACAAAAAGAGATAAACAAATTAATAAATTTCGATTATAGAAACGTAAATTAAGTAGATACTGAAAAATAATTGAAGCTGAGGGAAGTGATATCTTATCCACAATTGTACAAAAATGTGCTATTTAATGAAATATATAAAGTAATAAAACAAAACAATCGGAACTAGATTTTACGTTCATCGTCAATATTAATTAATAATTTATTATTGTATATAATTATTACTATTTAATTATATTTTAATGAAAAATTGTCAGTATTAAAACTATTAAGGTACACAATAATTTAGAATAAATAAAGAATATGAATTACCACAAGATCTCTGATAAAAATATGACTTGAAAAATAATTAGCTCCATTATTAAAAAATATCCAAAGGACATTTCATTCGAAAAATCGTCTGATGACCTAACAGAGAAAATAAAACACAACACAACAAATTTCCTTGTTTATACATTTATTGTTTAATTGAAGTTTCAGTTTCTGTGTATATATATATATATATATATATATATATATATATATATATATATAATTTTGTGTAGTGTCGTACGTTTCTCAACTTTCAAAAAACCATAGTAACAATAGTATACTCAAGATAAAGTTGATTTTAAGCGGACTGGGAAGTGACCTTTTTTTACTAATAAAATAAAACATTATCGAGAAACTGATATTTTCATTGTAAATAAAACATTTATTACAATAAAAATATTTTGAAGTGGTTTAATTAGTACTTTTGTGCTGATAAATTGCACGGAGTTTAATATATTTCAATGCTTATCGAACACGTTATCAACAATTTCTCTCATTCTTTATGAATTTTATGAATTGTTCATCCTCCAATCCATCCAATCATTCCCTTTGAGAAAAGGAATGGAAAGACAATATTTTTTCACGGAGTCAATAGGCTCCGCATTTCTTCGTGAAGTCATCAGGATTCGTTGTTAACAGGTTTGCCAACTTATTTTTTGCACAACAAGTTGTGGTTTTGTAACCATCTTCACCAACTTTTAGATCGATGAAGTGTTGAAAACTTGTCGAGAATAGTGTTAATTCTCAACTTTCAAGCGACACGAATCTATTGAGAAGTTATTCAAATCTCAGATTTTACCGTATTTCTAGATGGACAGTGGACAGCTCGTAAGAACAACGAAATAGCTACATGATCATTCCCAGTATATTAAAAATGTAATTGAACATGTCGGTATTTTCGAGAAACCAAATTCCTGGGATAAATCAAATTCCCTAGGGCGGTTAGAGAACATTCTAAAAAGCGTCAGAAACCCATAGGCATCGTATTTCTAAATGAACGTGTAGATATAAGTAGCTACGTGCTCTTTCCCGGTATTTTTTAAAACAAATAATGAAACCTCTAGGTATTTTCGGTAAATTAAAATGCTCTAATAAGCCCTAGGGTGGTCAGAAGACTAGTTTACTTGAAAAGCAAGATACTGAAAAAAATAGATGAACGCGTGACTTGCGAGCGTCGCGTCCGCGCTGGGGCTTTGAGCCCACTGTGGAGCGGTGGCGGCGGAGGCGGCGGCGGGCGAGTCCGTACAGCTGCGCTGGACCAGAGCTCTTGTCCCCCTCTGTCGCATCCTGTCTCACCACGTCTCGGCCAAGTGACTGGCCCATGTCCAGGAGCGAGCTCTGGGCGCCCGCTGCAAGCGCTTCGCGCCCCGCGATGGCTGCATCCGGAGACCAAAGCAGCGAACAGGGGGCAACGGAGCTGAAAGAGATCGATATTTTTGCCTGAGGAATTATCGGAATTAGAAGATTATTTTTGGAAGACAATAAAGAAGAAGTCCTGCGAAATCAACTAGAAATAAAAGTTTTTTGCTTTAGAAATTAAAAAAAAATTGTATGGATTAAAGGAAGTCGCTGGATATTTTGAAACGTCAAAATTACCCTTCAAGTTAAGGAATGAACATTACTGACAAAACAAGATTGTGGGGATACCTCGCGCTTAAGTTGTTAAACACATTCCTGCTAAAAGTTAAAAAAAATATGGCTCTTGTAACTTCGATTTTGAAACTTTAAAGAAATTTGCATGGCAACATACGACTAAATTGATCTTGAGGGTGGTGAAAACGCATCTTCTTCGATGACAATTCTAAATGATTTGGAGGAACACAACCTTCTAATACCACGGAAATTAAAGAAAAACAATTTTTAAAAAGCATGATTTAAATAATGGACTTCAGGTGGCCGTGGTTGACAACTGACATCTTTGAGAATTTGTGTTACATATTTTAAATATTTAATAACAACTAGGAAGTCCGCAGATCTTCAAACTTTGAGATTGATGTATCAGATGCAGCTACCTGCTCATCAATAAAGACATGATTAAAGAAAATGCGCCCGAAACTCCTAATTATATAAAGTATTAACATTTTTGGTAGTAGAAACTTGTTTTTTTAATCATGTAAAACAGTGAAATAAATAAATTGAAATTATTTTATCCACACTGGTTATTTAAAATCAATCCTCACAAACCTGATCTCATTTAATAATAAAATTTATTAGAATACAAGTAATCTAAGGTTATATCCTAGTCAACATATTAACTATTATAAACATGAGTCTATCACCATATGGGAAGTTTGACAAAGTGAATTGATGAAATGTACGGCGCCAGAACTCGCCATCCAACAGGGGAAGATCATCGCCACCAGAAAACATACACTACTCTTACGGGACTAATTATATCTTAGACGTTGACACGCCCAGAATCACTATCAACCAATCAATCACTCGAGCTAACAGCCTCATTTGATTTTCAATCTCGTATTCTCATAAGATGCCATACGGTATTTATTTCGTAAATATCTATTAAAAACAACCTTTCATTATCATTAATAACGGAGATCCCTTCGGAAATCGTGGCCCACTTAGGCTCTTGCACGCCTGTTCCTGGCGCCCGGGCGCGTGCCGGCCTGTTGCGCGCCGTGGGCACTTCCCGCCGTCCCGGCCGCCTCCCGACCGTCACACGGCTGTCCGGCTCGCGCCGCGGCGCGTCGGGTTTAAGATTTCTTCCTCGAGATAAGTGAAGGCGGTGAACCGGCCGTGGATATTAGCTTAATGGGACAGCTCTACTAAAACACGAGGCGATCCTTACCTTAATCCGCTTCAACATTCCTTGGAATTCGCTGGACCCGAACGAGAGGAAATCGATAAATTGGATTGAAAGGTATGTTCCTCAAGGTCTATCGTATTTTAAGAGATATTTTAGGCGGAGGTGATGTGTTTGGGAATTTATTACATCAAAGAGGATATTCAGAAAGCTGGTTCTACGAAGGGTGTAATTAGCTTTCTGCTGTATGAACACGAACAGATGAATATTTTCTTTTGATGATAGCCGATCAGTTATGCTTAGTTCAATTATGCTCATGATTCTTGAAAAGATGGCTTTGCAAGTTGGCACGTGTATTGCCACATGTAAAATTACAGAGCTCGTTAGTGAAAGAGCAGTATTTTCTGGAATCGAAAGCGGAAAACTTAACTGACGGCATACATAGTCGTATTTCCTACATGGTTATTATCAGTATAAACAGATCTCTTTCCTACAAATAGGTAATACAGTTATAATGACTTTTCTCAAATATTATTTCATCGCGTGTAGTTGCTATCGTCCGACCTTTACAGAAATATTATTTGTAATCTTCGTCTCTAACATAAAATTTAACATTGACTTGAGACAAAAGTTTTAACTAAAAAAAATAATTATTTTCGACATGTTATTGGAATTATATCCCAAGATACATTCGTTTTGGAAAATGCGTTAAAGTCACCGTTCTGGCTGGGCGGTGCGCGCCAGAACGGTGACGGTTTTTTAAACATATAGTTAAAACATGTGGATAAATGGAACACGTGTAGAATGCGTGTATTTGACTAAGTAGTTAATGAACTAAAATACTTTAGTGGTAGCTAAGCGAGATAATTACGTCGACATAGTTTGTATCTGTATTTTAGTGTCCTACGGTCGAAGGCCGGAGCCTTGCCGACCACTTGGAAACACGCGAACGAAACGACAGAAATTAGCCGTATTAAATAGTCGATTGTTTTGCTAAGCTAGTTCACCCAAGTACCTCAACACTTCCAACTTTTAGAACCCCCAGCCATTGTACACGGCATTCCACCCGAGCTTCATTGTTGCATTTGCGTGCGGTGTTGGCCAAAGCTTGCTCGCGGGCGGGCGGGGATGTCGGGGCGTGCGCCCGCCCGTGGACAGCCCTGCCTCCGCGGCGCCCCCGAGCGCGTGTTTGAGCGCGCGCCGCCGCCGCCGCCGCCGCCGCCCGCGGCTGTGTGCGCGCGGAAACGACACGGAGCGACACCGCGCGTGGTTCGCCTCAAGTCGCCCTCTCATGGACCGCCTGCACGCGCCTGCACAGGCCCACACTCGCTCGCCATGCGCAAAGGGGTTCACGCGCGCGCGAGATACATACTACAGAGGTCCTGGCAGTTTGCGGATAGACGGGGTGAAGGGATGTAGATGTGCGAATAGACGGGATGGGGGGGGGGGGTCGGAGATTAACCCTCCATAAGAGTTTGATTACTATTAGTGGAATGGGAATTCATTTCTCCTTGCCAGAGGTATACTTATTTCATAACAGGTGTCTCCACAGAGATCTACACAGTTGGAAATGTTCAATCCAAATCAAAGATATTGGACCAGAAAAGATGACTGAGAACATTCTGAGAATTCATTCTTACTGTGCTGCGTAAGCGCGGATAGTCATTATTTCACTATTCAGTTCTACGATTCGTCCCCTCCTGGCGTTATGCCCTCTGAAGAATATTGTCAATTAGAACTCTGGGCTCATAAACGCTCGGAAAGTATAAAAATGTTTACACACGATGGTATACGTGGTAGTTTTAGCCATCTGATTTGTGCGCCACGTAATTAACCGTATCACGAAGGTGCTCACTGAGGCTAAGTTTTACCTTCTGGCTGTATTGCGTTCTCAGCTCTGCTGCCGTCTGACTGAAATAAAAGACATTAAATACCACCTATGAATATGTTATACATATTTACAATTCAACAAAAAAATAAATTCTAAAAATACTAAAAATTTTACATTCTTTGAAAGAAATCATCGATACTCTTATTGGACTATATCTATAGCACCCCTCTCCAAGAAAAATCCTGCTTGGGCTACTGGCTCTGAAAGATAAAACACATCGGGTAAAACTAAACGTTTCCGAAGCGTGGGTTTAGATTTGAAGTTAATTGAGAGTTATCGGAAGAATCAATTATGTAATTTGTATATGTGATACTGATTTCAGTCCAAACCGATAATTTTCCTATTTTATTATTTATTGATTTTAGTACAATACCCGCTTCCTTGGAAACTCTCTTGCGCTGACTTCCACAAGCTTCAAATCTCCTCGAAACTTAAGAAGCCACTTCAAATGACGAACCTTTGCCAAAGCTCTTTAGCGAACGCCTACGCGGCCCGCCCAAAAAAGTGTGCAGATCTCGTGAAACATTCAGACCCTGGGCTGGCTCCGCGATCATCTTCGCAGATTCGCAAATCCCTCGTCTGTGATCCTGCAAAGTCCTCACAGATCCGGCAGACCTCTTGCGCAAAGAGCAGCATTTTATGAATTCTCTTTGACCGCCGCCGGAGCCCTACGGCCGAGGCGAGGACTTAGTCGCCAGAGCTGGTGGGCGAAGCTACTCAGCACGCCAAGAGGGGGCTCCAGAGGGGACCAGGGGGTCACGACCCCCTTTGAATATACACAGAATAAAACAAAGTTCAACAAATGCTACGAAATTATGTATTATTTAGGTACACATTAGCAATTAATGTATTTTGAAATTATACCATGTTCAATATAACATTCAAATTGAAACTATTTCTAGAAGAAAAATTAGTACACTAGTAGAAAAAAAATATAAAATATTGTTTAGATTTTAGATTATCTCTCAATGAATTAAAAATACAATTTAATATATCAATTAGATATTATTATAAATAAATTCAATTTTCAAAGAATGATTTCCTTTCATTTTAACTTTTCCTTAGTTCTACGTAGCTGATTGCATATGCAGAAAACGTTTTGGAATCTGTCAACAAATTCGAGATCCAGATTTCGGTCGTAAAATCCGTTTTGAGGATCCCGGAGATAAAGTTGTTTTTATCATGGTGAATGAATGAATGGATGCGCGGATGGATGTTTGGATGAATATATATATATATATATATATATATATATATATATATATATATATGTGTGTGTGTGTGTGTGTGTGTGTGTGTGTGTGTGTGTGTGTGAGTGAATCACGCACCACTCGCGGATATTTGTGTACTTTCGAACTCCAACTTAATACCCAGTCCAGATCTGTTAGTGCCGTTTCAAATACGATTTAACTTAGTGCGAGGTGGCGAGGTGATAAAGGATTAGTTTTCCACGAAAAGTCTTAAAAACGCCTCTTTAGGATAAGGAGAAGAGGTTGAAACAATCGATCGGTCCATATGATTTTCTTGGGTGCAGTAGGTAGGGAAATAGATGTTACTATTTCAATGAAAAGTGCTACTCATCCATCAATCACCGAGCCAATATGATTTACTTGGAACCCACAGACGGAACAATTTGACTCCTTGGTTCTCAGTGCATTGAGCGCGTACGTAAAACTGCCTTCGTAACGTAATGTGGCCAACGTGTGGCAGGGCGGCGAATTCATTCCACGCCGGCGGCGGCGGGCGCTCGCCACAAGAAACAAATGAAGGCGCGGCGGCGCCTGTGAAGTGGCCCCGTGGCAAATCTGCGCGCTCTGGTGATTAATTGATGAAAGGCGCGCCGGCAGCGGCCAGGCCCCCGCGCCGCGCGCGCCTCGTGAAATACTACGCTCCTGTCTTACGTGGCCAGGCCGATTTGTCTCGCCCCCACAGTGGGCGACGCGGCCGGGCGGGCTGTGGGCGAGCAGCGCGCGGGCGGTTTCTGTGTGTCTTTTCTAGGGGCCTCTGGATGGTGGTTTCTGTCATTTGCGTATATTCAGAGTTGACCTCAGTGAGTGAATGAGAATTGATGCCGGGATTACTGCTAAGATTCCGCTTAGTATTGCCCGGTGAAAGATCGGAAACCTTCTGATCAGAGCGGTCGGCTACTAGAATTCTCAAGACAGCTATGGAATTCCATGAAGCTGTTGAAAACCCGCCACCTTAGGGACTCGAACCCTACGACCTCTCAGTCAGCGACGCTGCAGAGATAGTGCTGCTACTGAGTCATCGCAGCTGGTTGACCTGAGAGTAATGGACGTTTATGACAAAATGGTTTCTGGAGGCTCACTGGTAATTAGGTTTCTTTTTATTGAAAACAGCAGGGAATAATCCGAATGAGGGAATAAAATGTCGTGGACTAGGGCAATTAGTTCTCCCTTCATTGACCTATACATTTGTTGTTAAGATGATAGCGAGGTAGAATGGTATCTTTGGATGATAGTTAACCGAAGAAATTGTTGAATTACTGAATGATAATAGAAAATTCCATGAAAGTTCTTTTTAATAATTTCTTTGGTCATTTTGTAAATAATTTCCATACCTTCCTCACACATGCATCAAAAAGATTGGGTTCAAGTTACGGGATCATTACGCCTACAAATCATAATGAGAGTCCCAGAAGTCGTCTTTCCTTAACATAAAAGCTCTGTAATGAATTTCCTTTTTAAGATTTTCTAAGGAAGAATAATAGCTAATGCAAATATTTTAACACGAGTTGAACGTATTTAGATGTAGTTCACTATAAGAAAATAATATGAAAATAAATAAATAATATGAGAGTCAAAAAATCCCGCTTTTTATCTAATCGTCGCATCGCCTCATTAACACGAATATCATCTCCACTTCATGATAAAATATCCTAATTTTATAAATTAATTCAAAACTGTCGTAAACCCTTTTCTGTGTTAGTGGATAACACTTTGTAAAAGTCATTTTAAGATGAGCATTCGAGGAGTAATTCAACCCTGGGAGTCCGGGTTTGATCCCAGACCATTCAAGGTCTAATTTGGGGTGAATAATTCATATGGAATTTGTGTGAATGGCTCTCGACAGCATTTTTCGGGTTTCCCCAGATTCTTCTGGCACTCATTCCTCAAATATCCTTCACCTCATCGTCAGGATCACTGTCATCTCATTAGTTCATAATTCAGGTGTCAGAATGTCCTGAGCAGTTTGAAAATATCTAAACCGCAATAAATAAATAAATAAATAAATACATAAAATTAAAAAATACAAATAAATACACAAATAAAATGAAAACATTATAAATAAATAAATACATAAAATTTTTAAAATATAAATAAATATATACATACAATTCAAAAATGTAAATAAAAAAATACATCGTTTCCATGTTATATTGCCCAAAATATATCATCTCCTCGTTACAAATAAGACACTTACGTGTCATCCAAGGCCTAGTAGGCCCCAAGGCCTGGCAGACATCCGTTCCTTCCGCGTGGCGTCGCCCGCCGAGCCACTGTGCGGCGCGCGACCGCGGGCGTTTCGAGATGAGCGCCTGGGCCCTGCGTAATGGGGATTCCGCCTCCGCCGACTGCGGCCGCGCTGAAGGCTTAATCAGAGGCGCTCTGCGGCGCGGCGCCGCGGACCGCGCGTGAAAGCCACCGCCGCCGTAAAAGTCGCGGTTTTGAAACACGAGCCTCCGCCCGCACGGGAGGAGTGCCTCCATAAGCCACCCGCTGGTTTATGTGGCCGTAAATCTTGTAGCCACTAAAGGTGGGAACTCACTTGTCACCGTGCTTGGCCCCAAAATCGTCATCTGCGTCTCTTAAAAGAAACAAAGTAAATAAAGTTTTAAAAGTGACAGGCTAGTTGAAATCGGATCCGAATCTTGGCATTATTCTGAAACAAATTAAAAAGATGAAGTACGTTTAGATAACCTGTCGAAAATCATAGATGTATAGAAAAACAGAGACGCGGTACTAACAGAGGGGTATAGAAGATCGCCAGAAAAGATGTAGTGAACGGACGCTGGGTTTTAGGGAAAGAGAGGGAGTGCATCAATGCAAGCGTGCGAAAGTATTTGTTTGTAATTAAATTTATTTCCTTGCAAGTAATGTAATTGTAATACTATTACTTGCAAGTACAATAATAAACGCTGTAGTTGAAAGACATGATGTTTTAGGTATGTTTTTGTCAAGAAGCATTATTTCACATTTTACGATATTTTTCGAAAAAAAAAATAGTAGGGTCTATATTATTTTAAAACGTAATCTCAACAGAGTATCCACACTGGCCCTCATATTCACTCTCATTACACTATTATTATGGATATCTTATCAATTGAATTTCTGAACTTTGTTATCTATATTCTTTACTATTTTTGTGACAGTTCATCTCCCTTTGATAATTGAACTTTATTAGCGAGTCGTTCGTAAGAGAGAGAAATCTCGAGAAATGAACTTTCCAAGACGGAGGGCGACCGGAGAGCGAAACGGAGGGAGATCGATTCCAAGAGCAGTTCGGAGAACAACTCGCTCTTCATCACTGGCCGTAACGGAGACCCACTCGCTGCCATCTTCTGTCATTGATTTTATTCCTTCCTGCTTCAACTTCGTCTGAGCATCCTTAAGATTTGCACCAATTTGAACACAAAGTGGAATATTATTTCGAGGTATGAACATTTTTACAATAAAGTTTTAAAACATGTATAATTAACAAACATAATATTTAAACTTATTTAACATATTTTGGACCACAATGTGTAATTAATAATTAATTTCACGGATGATTTTCACCATTGAATGGCGAGGTTCGGAACCGAACTACACGTCGACTTGCGGGGGTTTTCTTAGCCAAGTATCTCCCACCAGCGGGCAGCGCCCAAGCCGGCATAAGCTCTAAGCTTCCAAATGGTCTTCTGACATATGGTAATGTAGTGTAAGTGCGTATGAGGGGAGAGGCTCAGACAAGGAAGAGGAAGGAAAGATCGCGCGCGGTCCGTAGTCCGCTTGTTAGGGTAGTGCTCCAGCATTCGCCTGGTGTAGACGGGAGAAACCACGGAAAACCATCAAAGCAGCCGGTCGCTAGTATTCCCCTCCAAACAGCGCGGCTGATTTCGACCTAGCTCTGTAGGTAAGGTCGAAAATCCTTCCACCGTCGGGACTCGAACCTAGGACCTCCGGGTCATGGGCACTGCAGTACCATCAGTCGTTGCCCTAAGCCGGACTCCGTCGAGAGAAAGCGTCCAATTGAGAGCCTGCCCGTTCGGGCGGAGCGGGGATTCGCGCGTGGCCGCGACGGCGCTGATGAATGGCCGAACGCTTCCTTCCGCGCCCCTTCGCATATGGATGAGCGGCGGCGCGGGCCGCCTCCGGTGTCCGTGACTGATAGCGCGCGCCGACTTAACCTCCGCCGCAGTCCAGGGGCTTCGTAATCTGCGCCGGCGCGGCGCTGCTACTGCTGGGGCCGCCCGGAGCGCTCAAGGTGAATGTCATTTTTAATAACATCGCTTTTAGGAGAATTAAAATATCAAGAGGCAATAGATAAAAAGATTCAAAAACAGTTTAGAAAACAAAGAAAAAAGTGAAGGAAAAGTATAGGTACTAAAAGGTAAAAAGAAAAGAAAGAAATGAAGGAAGGTGGGAAGAAAACAAGAAGGAAATAAATAAATTATGCGATTTTTCAAAAATTCTTCATTTAATTACAAATTCTTCTATTAGCTAGATTCTGTCGAAGAGAAACCCACTATATTCATTTAAGAAAAATTATTATTATTATTATTATTATTATTATTATTATTATTATTGTTGTTGTTGTTGTTGTTGTTGTTGTAGCTTTGCAGAAGTAGTATTCCGGCGATTTTCAAAATGGAGATATAGTAAAACTCTAAGGTTTCAGTCTCTTCAACAAATATACGTGTCTTTTCAAAATAATTTCTATCTTAATTGTCATGTTTATGTCATTTTCTTGTTACTACCGCAAAAAGTTATCCCCAATACACTTTCCTAATCACGCTTTTCAATTAAAATGCAACACTTAAGAGTTGAAAGATTGACGACATAGTTTTTTCATTATTACGGAGGAGTGGAGAAGGCAGACATTACTGAAAATATGAGATCTACGCGTCTTTTCATAATTTTAAGCACTTAGAATTTCTACGTAGAAGAAAACTAAAATGTTTTGAGTATTTTTGTAGTATTGTCAAAATTGAAATTTTTAGTTTGAAGTACAACAAAATGATTTTACTCTTGAGATAATCATTCAAAGTAATGTTGCTTGAAGACTTACAAATACTCGCAAAGTTTCGTATTTCTGTATCAACTTTCAGGAAACATTTTGCGTGAAAAGAAAGACTCCAAAAGCAAATGAAATAAAATCGTCGAAAAGCAGATGTGGCAGCGGGGAATCACTGTAAGGTCGTGGTGATCAACATGCTATGCCTTTTTTTCTGCCCCTTCGACTCCCCTTAGATACGGCGAACACCTGACAACAGGCGCGGAAGATACAAATCTGGCGCGAGATATCTGCGGCCCTTGCATTCCTCCTCGCTCTGTTGGGATTTCAGAGAGCTGTCTGTGGCTTTGCCGGTATTCTGCGTGGTCAGTGCAAGTCACTGGGGACTCCTGAAGCTCTCGATTTCTATTATGGATGGTCTGACAGCTTGGTTAAACTAAGTAATAACGTATTAGCTTAAGATGTTCTTTGCACGACATGGATGGTACCAATGGAGTTTGTCTACACAACACTTTTTACTTTCACGGAGAAGGTGATGTGGCTATCACGTTCTCACTGTCTAGTGCAAGGAAACTATCGGCTCTCAGGCTTAAGCCGATTGAGAGGGCGTGAGTGTCGTTTCAGCTGATTGGAGACGTAGCTCAAGGTTCCGACTGGATTAAAACCCCGTTCTTTCCGACTTCTGAGATACAGACCGGTGCTGAGAGTCATTAAATGTTTTAAATATACAGTTTCTTCTGTAAACCCATAAAAATAATACGTTATTAGGAAATGTTGTGGTAGTAAATCAATGAGATGGCTGTCTACATCGTTTCTATTGGTTATTTTAATAAAAATTATACCATTTCGAACTAATACTTTAGATTTCTTGAAGAATCTTCACAAATGGGCTGCCACACACCACACGCACCCACCACAAATAAGTGATGTGCTAAAATACGTTGCTCCCCCCTTTCTCTTGATATTTATTTATTTCAACGAAAGGGACTGCTCTTTGAATATAAAAACTTACAATAACACGGCATGAGATTAAACCTATACAAGTAGATGTAATGATTTTGAATGCCCCCAATAACATGATCAATGTTTACGGAAAGAAATTTATATAATTTTGTCTTTCCCATACACAATAATTTCATACCATTTCACATTTAAAAGAAGGGACACAAACTTGTATTTATTTACAAAAACGTCCACACTTCGAGATTAAAGTTCGAAAGCTGTTTCTCTATTTTATCCAAAGCTCACACCAAGTTTGATAGAATGTACTCTGCGTGACCACATTTCCCCGGTTAGCAACGAGCGCTGATTTCCCCCACACAACACTCTCACCCCGCAAACCCTTTGAAACACCCAACGCACGCTTCCCGAATTAACGGAAACCCCTTTCGAAGTGTTCCGCGTTCGGTGCCGCCCGCCCTCGTCGACTTATCGACTTAATTGCGACTAATTTCGTTAACGGAACACGTTTACAGCCAGAAAAGTGCGGCACGCAACAAGGCCGCGCCACGCACATACGTACTAACGTCCCCGGTCGCTCCCCGCCGCCCCTACCACCCCCGCCGCTCATGCCGTTCCCAGTTTCATCCCCTCTCCCGTCCCCGCCGACCAACCATCCCTGCCACATGCCACACTCAGATTCCTCCCCGCTCCCGCCACGTCTTCCACCCCCACTCCCTCCACCACCCCGCCATCCCTGCCACTTCACCCCGCCCCCACCGACCCCGCCTCCCACGCAACCCTCGCCACCATAACCCCCGACGTCCGTCTGTATCCAGTTAACGCTGCAAGCCTCCACCAACCGCACGATTTCCACCGCCGACGCAACCCGCGGCCGGAAATCAGAACCCGGCGATTGCTCTTGGTACAAACAACCCAAAGAAGTGCCGCACGCTACGAGCGACCCGAGCGCTCCCAGCGGCGGGGGCGGGCGCGCGCTCGGGTTGCAGCGGACTAATCCCGTTAACGTACCGTTCTCGTTAAGGTTTCCCCTAATGGCGGCAGCGGCGGTCGCCAATCGCCTGCTCGCGGAGTACTTGTAATTAGCGGAGCCCGACCGCGACCAAACAGCGGCCGGCGCGCGGTTTGGCTTCCGCTAATGAAATAGCAGGTGACCGTTTGACGGGATGGTCTACGCGGGGGGGAGGGGGGGGCAGGCAGGGAGAATGCGGAGAAGGGAGGGGTTTGTTCTGGAGAAAAATCTCCAGCGACGGGGAAATTCAAGTAATTAAAAGGCTGACCTTTCGGGTGTAATCAAAAACAGAATATCGCACGTCCGCCGCCCAGTGGGCGGATGCGGCCAGGGTGTCTGGGAGTGCTGCATCATCTCCGAAGCCGCCCCGCGCTGCGTTGCGTCGGCCGCTGCCGGAAGTTGGGTGGGGGAGGAATGTTTTCCCGGAGTTCGTTGTTGGTGAGAGGTAAGTTATTTCCTGGTATGGGTCCATCACCGTGGGTCTTCCCAGGATTCCGTTAAATGTTTTTTTTTCTTTCTTAAATTAACAACGGGGTGTTAGCATCTGTTGATTGGATGAATGACGTGTGGTTGGAACACGTCTTGCTGGATCATCGTATAGGATTTGCCAGTATTCATGCGTATAATGGATATTCTGCTAATAAATGTCACTTGTGATGTAGGTCTCTACGAAAGGTTAAAATGCAAATGGTAAGCTTCCTATTCTGCGAATAATGGGAAATCAAAACTAGGTCAGGAGCTTACGAAATAGAATCGTTCCAAAAGTTTTGTATTTTCCTGTTAGTCACAAGTACAGTGGTAATCATGTATGCTGATATACGAAATAGGTAATAATAGAAGATTAAGATTCATTAACAACTAACGATTGATTTTCTTACTTCTCAGAAAAATAAAACATGTTTTCAAATTTAAACTTACACTGCGACCAAAAATCTTTCGAAAATACAGTGAAGGAAGCTTTTCGTAAAGGACCCAAACATTTTTCCCACAAATGTTAAAACATTCATAGCGAAAGTGTAAAATGAAATGTCCTCCTTTCCTGTTGTGACATAACCCTAACGAAACGTCGATGACTAACTAGAGATAAGTGACATTTAACTTTACTGCGCAATTGTGAAACGAAGTTTTGTATGATTAGTTCAATGGAAATACGGGGAGATTTGCCTTTACCTTGCACATCGAACGACTCACCATTTATTACAGACAATAATTTTACTTTGGAGTTCACTTTTTCACAGTTTTACGTCCACTGACTGCATCCCGCAGTCAACTTTTCCTAAACCATTTACCCACCTCTCCCAAAAAGCAGAGACTGCATTCCGGTCCGTTTTCCTCCTTAGTGTAAGAAATTATTTCTACCGTTATCAGTTTAGTATTACATGGAAGGATTATAATTGACTCAATTCTGTCTGTTTTAAGAAACATTTGCACGATCTTTTACAGCACTGTCAACATTCCCAACCTTACTTAACGTTTCTGAAAACAAAACTTGATATCTGTCACGAGCATCTTCGTAAGTCTCTGACTTCACATACACAATTCCGAAGATTCTGCATTGTTCATTTGAGTTCGAGGTTGCCTCGGGACTGGTGCGAGAACATCTATTTAGGCTACTTATGAATGGAAACAAAAGATTGCACTTCTTCCGAAACAGAGGTTGAACGAAACAGGATGAAATCGGGCTATACCTTTTCAGGTAGCGAAAAGAGAAAGGGGGTTAGTTGAGAAGCGAGGGTGACCCAAAACTGTCCGTGAGATGCAGTCGGGCGATTCCTCTGACTGCGGCCTGGGTATAGAAGAATCCGCCTAAGAATGAGCCAAAATGACAGTTCGCTAAACAAGTGAACATCACATGTATTTCAGAGAAGCATCCCTCCGCCGCGACAGCTGTTCAGCCACGCCTCTTCGTAAAGCGTTCGGTTATGGCCGTGAAGACATCGCTATGCAGAAATCTAAGAGTTTCGCTGAGATATACATGCACGTACGGTGAGTACGAGAATTATTGAAATTCAATTACGTATGTGAAAAAATCTCTTAACATCTTCTCATTTTCAGTAAAAGAAAACTGCCACGAATGTAAATACCGCTCGCCGCCTTACAGCACAGGCGCCGGAAGCACGTGAACCAGTACGCTCCTCACATTCAAGACTCTGTTTTAAAATAAACATAATACTTATCACACAAAAAGTAAATTCAATGTAATGTTCATAAAAAAAGAATTTTTACTGAAGAGCACATAGCACTGCACTTGCAAATTTCAATTATTTCTCGTGGAGCTCAATATTTTCGCCGAACGAGGACATCACAAAAGGAAGCGTCGAAGCCATTTACAAGTGAGGCGACTGCAAACGAACGACTGGAGGAGGGAGAGTCTAATAGGCACAAGGACACAAGATCATAGAACCTTCAGTTACGTTGTCAGCACGCCGTTGTCAAAACGGTACTTTGTTATAAAAATCGCTCTATACCGTAGGATGGTCGCTGAGCCGGCGGCGGCGCCACCGGGGCCGGGAAAGGGAATGGAACAGAAGGCGGCGCTAGTGTTGCTCATTAGGCTGAAGACGCGCCCGCACTGATCCGGGCTTCGCGCGGGCCGCGTCGCGCCGCCTTCCTCGCCCTGCGGTACGGCCGACAAGGGCTTTGCGGCCCGTGGCCAGCTGGCTGCCCTGCAAGGGCCAAGTGAAGTGGGGCGCCGGGTCGCCGCCGCCGCCGCTGTTGCGGGCGACGCTAGGGATGTCCTGGGCCGGAATGTTGTCACAAATAACTGTTACATGAAGTCGGGGAAGCTAGTGCTGACTTTCAGTTCATGAATCAAAAATGATGATCTTAGAATATGTCAACTTAGAACAAACATGATCAAAACGTCCTGCGAATATGTTCATAGCTGTACACAATATCTGAAAATGCAAGACGTGTATCAAGAAATGAAGAACGTCTGAATATTCAAAACAAGTTTGTTTTTCTTGTGGCTGGGAAAAATTACAGTCCTGTGGGTTGGTACTATCTTCCCCTGATCCTTTCATTTACGGCTAAACCGCGTAGGGGCAAACCCTTCCTCTGTGTGTGAATTAAAATGTTCATTAACGGCATTCATACGCGATCAAGCGGGGGTTGTAAGCCTTGCATGCACCGGCTGTATATCTGTCGTCGCCATGGCATTGTTCCTACAACCAGGGATGTGAACCGATTTGAATTTTGCGTCCGGTTCCCGATCCGAAACGCAACGAAAACCAGCCCCAATTGCACCTCGGACTGAAAACTCGAATTAGTTTCGGTTCAATAATGAGATCCTGAACATTGAATGTTTCAGTTTCATTTCGGTCAGGACGTCTCGGTTGCTGCTTGGTGCAACTTTTAGTTTCGATCCATGGAATTAAGTCAGTGAAGAAAAACGATCCACATTGCTGTTTGCAATGTGCCTTTTCAATTCCTAAGTTTAAAAATAAAATGAAACGTAATCCCGTTTTCAACAACAAATATATACCTCCAAAATATTTATCTCCTAAAAGAAAATATTATGTTCGCTGAATGTAAATGTGGGGAATCAAAATTAATTAAAATAGAGTAAATTTTAGAGCATTTTTGCAGATTTTCCCATTTTTGGAAGAAAGGAAATATTTTAACTAATTTTTGGTGAAGCGCCGCTCGCGAGTTTGATTTGAACGAGATTCTAAATTTGCGGCGTTGTTCCCAGAAGACGCCGACCTATGCCTTTGAAGTTTGGAAAAAGTTATTTTAAAACATCAAATGACTTTTATATGTTTCAATGACATGTAATGGAGATAATATGAGTATTAAAGATACTGTATGTATTTCACTGTAGGACGAACAAACGATATATCTTCCTTCTAACACATACAGGCATTCACTTGAAGTGGGTGTGAGTTCAGAGATGTTCCTTTATCAAATTATTCTCTTGCGACTGCAAGGAACAATGCATGGGCGGACACCGAAGCGAAGTAAAGATTGCTGCCACACGCGGGACAAAGTGGCTCGTTTTCGAAGTGTGTATACCTATGATTTGGCAAGTAACGAGGAGGATGTGAGGGTGTTGGAATATACACATGGCATTCTATGCTAATGAGCTGAGAGTCAGATAGGCCCAAGGCACGAAGGCGGCATGTGTTAAGACAATTCTTTGCAAATGACTTTACGAAAATGGACACTCGAAACAATATGACTTGACAGGTCTTTAGTTTCGCCTGATTCTCATGAGTGACGGGATATATGAGCTACGAACAAAGTTTAGATTCGATGTTTGAAATAAGATGCGCTGTGTTTATGTTCACAAATAAAAAAATAGCTAACGAAGATATATTCTGTATTTGAGATGAGAACGTAAGTATTAATATTGTTAAACCTTAAGTCCGACAAAGTGACATGTTTTGTATTGAAAGTAGCCTAGAAATTTAATTATGATTCGTTTAGAATGACAAAGAAATTTGGATTCAAATTCAAAATGAAGATTTTATGTTGGCGTACGAGATTTATCTCAAATAATATATTCACATTTAAAAATTGTTCCAGAATTTGAAATTATTTACAATAATTTGTAGAAAACTCTTTGCCATTGAAGCAAATCTAGATAACTGGGCGTAATTTTAAGGCGCATTTTCTCTTTAATGATGCATCCAGAACCCGTCATTAAATCTTGCTCAAAGTTTCGAAGTGACCAAAGGAAAATTATGTGTTTTCTAACAAAGATTAATCAAAGCGATTGGAATGTTACCAAAAAATAATAAGATAGCTGCGTAAGCTAAGAGGATTCTCTATACAAATCATGTAGAGAACCAAATCTTCTGCTTGTTTGAAGTCATTTAAAAATACGCATAAAAGGAAACCAGTAAAACTGTGCTCTTTCCCGAACCTGTATGTGTGTACCCCTTTTCGTTTTATGATCCTCAGTAAATAATGTTTTGGATCTTACCTAGGATGAATAATATCGATGGACGGATGATGGCTTATCATGATATGATGATGGGGCAATGATATAATCAGAGGCAGGGGAAAAAAAGGGAAGATGCTGGGAAGCCGTGAGCTCATTTTCTCCACCATAAATTCCACATAGATCAATAGTGTTTTGAACCCGGAGGTGCCCAGAGGCTGAAACTGAACTGTCTGACCATACACCACACGCGAGATGGGAACTTCATGTCGATGAATTTTATTGGATTCCCAGAAAGTATTTGTAACAAAATTACAGATTCAATTTCCGAACATATCGCATTCACTTTGTAAACAAAGTGTACCTTTAGATCTTTTAAAATATATATTTTTATATATAATTTACAGTAAATTACGTTATTTTTTGGTATATAGAACAAGTAACATCAGTTCCTTTCTTCTTCGATGAATGTCTATAGATTATTATTAACACAACTACCCAATTATTAACAACCCAACAACCCACTTATTAACACATTGTGATATTAAGTAACATCGATTATTTGCAAATATGGCAGTAGGATCAGAATAGGTACAAATTCAAGAACGCGGTGCTTATTCGTGTAACATATTTCGCATTTAACATCTCAGGAAATCGCGTCATCAGAACGACAAAATTATGTCTGACATATTTGGGGAAAAAGATGCTTTGGCATGTCGGAATTCTCTATTTTCTCATCTACAACATATTCAGAAGTTTTCCATCAACCCTGTACAACACCTCCATCCTGCTTCGCGTCTGCGTACTGTCGTGAACGCCCGCATGACAGTTCATCTTTCAACTTTCTTCACGTTCCCGATGGTAATGCTCTTCCCATTCGCGGAAGAAAAGTGTGAATCGGCCATAACCCGCGAGTACATGCAATGCATATAGGAGATGTATGAATGTATTTGACATTTGGGGTCGGATTAATCCGACTTTTGCCAGTTAGCAGTGTTCCCAGGCCTCGGCCCTGTTATCGTCTCCGTAGTCTCCGTAACTAGCTTATTTGGCTTGTTTGTGCTTTTTCCATCACACAGATATAGAAACTGAGATAATTTGTATTAGATTGCTACAGCTTTATTTTTGCCTCGGACGGGAATCAAACCCGGGACCACCTCACAAAAAACTACCACGCTGGCCTGAGGGGCTTGGAACTTTGAGATCAAGGGTTGTAATTTTTCAAAGAGTTGAAATACACGATCAAGAGAGGTGAATTGTTTTATTGTATTCTTCTAGTGTTCGTGCCTGAAAAATCCTGTGTCTCGTTTTAATATTTCTAAGGGTAAGCTCCGAACAAAATGAAACATATTGCCGCGCGGTGAGTAGAAATGTAGTGGACCTTTGTGTAGTGGTCAGTGGTTACATATTAATGAAAAGCATCATCTGAATCGTTGTTGAATAAATGCTATAAAATGATGTTTCTGACTGAATGGCGATACGTAACACTTTTCTACCATGTAAAAGCTAAGTACACAGCGATTTTTTATTTAAATAAGTAGAAAACATATGTGATAGGAGAAAACGATGGAGTTTTTGGCGTGTACTAATATTGGGTTTTGCATTGCGTGCGCCCTCTAAGCAGTGGGTAATATCAGCGGCGATTCTGACACGTACTATTTAGGGGTTAGGGCATTAATAAACATTAATTGATGAATTGGTAAAAATGTAAATTGTTAAGAATTGGTAAAACATACTTCAAAATATTAAACTGAGATATGTAATAAGTGAACAAATCACCTCGCACACGTGTGGCATTTATTATTTTTTAACATGCTTCACGATGTTTCGTACACGGAAAACAAGCACGAAAACCATATTTCGCGCACGGCCTGTTAAAAAAGGTCCTTAAAAAATTGATCAGACCTTTAGATTTCGATTCGCGTATACTTTACATACATTTTTGTTAAATAAGTTTCAAGATGGGGAATTTCAGAGGAAAGGATCTATAAGCCAGATCAGAAGAATCATTGTACGTATTCCTCCTTCCTTCCTCCACAATTTTTGACTTTTTTAATTATGATGTACACCGTGTTATCGTTTCACAGTTTTAATATTATGAAACGAATAAATATCATTGTTAAAATATGTACTGAAAATGCCTTCGGTAAAAAAATGAAATCAGAATACAACTACAGAACTACTCTTGAAAATATTGGAGGGATGTCGCCCCACCGCCGCTGCGTAGTGCACTTGGCGGAGAGCGGATGTAAGGGAATCCGCGAGCGGCGCCGGGGGTCGCCGGCGGCGTCGGCGGCGTCGGGGTGGCCGGGGCGTCGCGGCGCCACGTCTGCGGGGGAGAGCGCCGCGCCGCCTGAATGCGCTAATGAAAAATTACGGCCATTGTGTCGCGCGGCGCGGCGCGGGGCGGGCGGGGCGGCTGGCGGGGAGCAGCCGGGCGAAAGAGGGCGCGGGCGCTTTAGGCGTTTAGCGCGTTAAGCGCTCCCGGCGGGCGGCGGGCGACGGCGCGGCGGCGCCGCCCCTGCGAGACGAAAGCACAGTGCTTGGCAAAGGGTCCGCCCTCGCGCAACGCGCCCGGTTTTACTGGCTCGTATAGTATGAAGTGTGGAGGAAGACTTGTAATCCTATCGGCTGAGGTGGCTCAGGGCATCAACTAATGGCACTGCAGTGCCTCTGACCGGGAGGTCCTAAGCAGCAGCGGATCCAAGGGAACCATGGAGCCGAGCCCGCCCTCTCCCCAAAACCTAGAATTTTCGTTAGTCACCTCCCTTTCTTTGGCAAAATTGATTTAAATATTTAGGTTGGAATTATGTAATGATTTAAAAAATAATATTATATACTATCATCCATTCACTACAAAAATAATGTACACTATAATAACAAATATGTATATTATTTAACAAAATTCTCCCCTGATCCTAGGGCTATTAGAGACACTAGCTAGATAGCTAGGTGGAGCACAGTCACTACCTGGAGGAGAATTCTAGCCGCCAGCTGTTCTCATCGGTAGTTTTCCGTGGTTTCTCTGATCAATATCAGACGAGTTCGAGAGCAGAACTCTAATAAACGGGCAGCGGTTCGCGCGCGATCTTTCCTTCCTCTTCCTTTCCTATCCTCCCCTTTACTTTCACACACTTACACTAACATGAACCACACATGCCGGTCGGAAACTTAGAGGTTATCCCGGGTGGGGTGGTGTCCCGTTGGTGGGAGATATATGGTTGAGGGAAACACTGAAAGACGACGTTAGGTCGGCGGCGGATCTCACAATCCCGAAGATGAAGATAACTGCTATTTCCTGTAATAAGAACATACACCACACTTACGGAACTAAGGACTATAGCAGTTGACGAGACCGGAAACAAATAATCAATCTTGTAATGCCGGAAAAAATGATTTTGACGAATACACATATTTTGGGGGTCCCTGGCACAGAAGGTGTTTTTTCAAAATGTCTGTCTCTCTGCTCGTCCGTCCATCACTTTCCTTGAAAATTAGTGTACATTTTTTTTCATTTTTTTCGAATATAGCAAAGTGCCCTTAATACGAGAGAAATGTATACTAATAATAAGATAAAATATGTGCTGATGTTGCACCACTATTTTAGGGTTTCTAGTTCTTACAAAATGTTATATGTGTCATGAATTTTGTCAGTTAGAGATCTTATTGGACTTAAATGATGCAGATATTATTTTCTACAAAATGCTTGGTGCTGTTTACAAAGTAATTAAAAATAACATACAATTAAGTTCGAACTACGCTAAATGTTTTAGATTATTTTGAATTCTACGTAGTGAAAAATCTAAAACTGAATGTTGGATCTTAAGCAAAAAATGGTAATACATTCACGAGATCAGTGTCTGGCGCACACAAAGAGGACAAAAGTGAGCTGAGGAGTCACCGGATAAGCAGGAAAATAAGAGCGTCGGCAGACGAGGTTGCGACAGAAGTGACGTTAAATATGTTAGTCTACATTTTCAGACTTATTTCACGGTTCTCTTGCGCCTCCGCTCGCTGCTACCGCCGCTTCAGAAGCCGCCTCGCCTCTCCTCTCCTCGCAACGAAGTTATCTTTACACACAAAACGTCACACAAACGAGTATAACGTGGAGTATCCTCGCCCACTCTCACTGCAGGGCGAACATAACAAAGGGTGACCCTATTCTTCCTAACGACCCCGCACGCATTCGACTCCGCCGTTAAGGTTCCTCGAGCACCCGCCCTACGCGAGTGTAGCTTCTTTGAAGCCTAGTTAACGCAGCATGTACTGTTATAACGTCGAAAAATCGCTTCGCTTCTCGAATGACGTCGTAATAGCCGGGTTGTAATATCTTCGTCGGCTGCGACTGAGAGGGCGGTGGTGATGTCGAAGAGGGGAGGGGGCACCGCCCCCTGCGTCGTATTCAGTACACACCCCCTCTCGCCGCTCCCTACTCTTTCTCTCTCTCTCTCTTCTCTCGATTTCATAGCCGCTCTTTCGCTGCCGGTCGTTTCAAAGGCGAGCGCCCTACACATTACTGCGCGTATTGTCTCAAGGAGCCCTTCACACAGGCTAACTGGAGAGACCCTCCAACCTCCCGATTCTCCAACCCTCCAGCGCCCCCCACGCTCTAACTCCCGGCTGCACAATAATTGACTCAGACTTTAAACAGTTTAGTTTACCCTTGTTCATACGCAAGCGAGTGTGTCGGCAGCGCTCTTAGACGGTGTGTGAAACAATTTTAGCCTTCGAGAGCAGGGCGGGAGGAGTCCTAAAGAAAGCCCGCTGGTTTCGCGCCGTCTGGCGCTCACGTGCATTTGCCCCTACGCGCGCTACCAGAGGAACGCTGCTCGCTTTCTCACGGTGGCGGGCGTTGTGAAGCCGCGACGAAAGATTTTTAACTTTTATTTAATTGTGATCGGGTATTTCAAGAGTGCCCTTGGGTACTTGAAAGATCGCGACCGTTCTGACTCGATAACACTCTCGAAATGAGTCGATTGGCGCACGGGATACTGGCTAACTGTCGCTTGCTGAGAGGAAACGTCTTGTGTAGTCAGGCCGTTATAAATAATCGCGTACGAGGTCATTGAAATCCAAGACACCATGGATTAAGGAAATCATTGATTCGACGCAACGTGAAGGCAGACTCAATTGTGATAACACGGTGAAAATCAAACGATTTTTCTTTATGGATAATCATAGCGTTTCGTAATTTCCCGTTTTTACGAATTTACGGGAAGTTATAATAATGTCGCTGATTGCTAAACGTACGTCCACCCTTCTGGGTAAATCCCTTTCTAACATTTATGCTTTAAATATCGTTTATTGTTGGTACTGTTTTACTCTCATGGGGGTAATAATAATTTTTAAAGTTTTCGGATCCAAGATTTTTCAATCAAAAAACTCTTTGATATCTCAAAGTTTGTAATATATCTCTGCAATTCCCTATGAATCAACTTTAGTTTTTAGAGGCAAAATATATATGAAAAGTACTGCAGGGCATTTCTCTTGAATATGAGTTACTGAAGAGAAGTCGACTACTCGATAATGGTGTCCTATATGAAGTGGGCAAACCCGCTTACACTACCAGGCGAGTTCAAGGAAGGTTCAACGCACCGCATACACACCTCTCGAGTCACCCATCGGGCTTCAATGGGTTCTCACGCTATTTTCACACGGCCTGCAGATACAAAAAGTCCGTTTCCCTTCATTTTGTCTTCCTTGTTGTCTATTAGAATAAATGCCCGTGTGTGTCCGGTATTTACATATGTAATGTGTTTTCGTTCGTTCTGGCAGGGCTACATCAATATTGGTCCGCCGCCCTTTGTGTCCTTGGGGTACTCCGCCTCTCGGCGGGGAAGATTCACCGGGTCGCGTCGTCTGCGGACTGGTTCGGTCGCGGGCGGTGTAGGGCGGAGCGGGGCGGTGCGGGGCGGAGGGGGGGGGGGTGAGGCCGTCCCGCGTCCTTTGTGGGCCAACAAACGCCCTCGCGGGCGCCACTGACCCGAGGCCCCGGGCGGCGCGCGCTCCGGTTGGGTCACCGTCGAGCAGCCGCCCCTCCTGACGTTTCGGGGCTTCGGGAGGGGCCCCTCAACCGCGAGCGTTGCAAGGGAGGTTATGAAGCAGCTAGCTTCTCGGGGAAGTTGAAGAAAGAGGTGCAATGCATGGATCATTCAATGGAACAAGGGCGAAGTATCTGTTAAATTGGGCAACTACTTCAGGGGCTGAATACATCTCTAGGAGTACCATCACTAATGCACCTTGATGCCTAATAACACTAAGAATTAAACCTCGAATCTACCATACAACATGTTACTTGACTCTTCAATAATTTCTTCTATAAAATCACGTAAATTAAAAATCTGTCCTCGTTCAATCTACATAAAATTTCCGTACTGGAATCACGAACAAATATCCATATCACAAATTTCTAAAAATATTTGTAGAACTAGAAGAAAAAGGTGCCGATTTGGTTCCCTCAACCGATGTAGTAGAGTAAACGCAAGAATTAACTAGTCTTGTACAGTTTATATTTTAAACTGAAATATTAAAAACAAAATCAAATTTCAAATTTTTAAAAAATCTATAGGAAGTTTAAGTGAATTATATTATTGTTTAGAATCGCTTCAAAGTAGTTACGTCGTTTTTAGAATATCACATGGTTTTAACCTTGTGAATTAACATATTTGATAGAACAACAGTGATTGCTTCTATAACTCCATTTTGTACAGCTGCATCTGTGTTTCATTGAAAGAGCGATATGTGGTATTGTTTACAGCCGGGCGACCTGTGGTGTAATAGTAAGATCACTCACCTTCTGGATACCGGGGTACAAATCCCCGATGCGTCATGTGGAATCTGCAGAGAAGAAAGTGGCGGCAGGTTTTCTCGGGACTCTCAGGTTTTCTCTGAATTTCGTTCCTCCATTGACTCATCATTCAAATTATGTTAACATCATCAACCTGCACCGATAACGCATGCATCAAACTATTCATCCCAGGAATGTGCGGAAAGGGTTAGGTAATAAGAATCATAATAAAAATTAAAGACGTTTTCGAGACCTAATTCTAGTCGGTGCCAAATCGGAATATATAGAGTAGTATTTATTAAAAAGGACCGTTTTGACAGCTAGTGCTGACAACATAACTGAAAGTTCTGTGGTCTTGTGTCCTTGAGCCCATTAGACTCTCCTTCCTACATTCGTTCGTTTGCAGTTGGCTAACTTGTAAATGTCTTCGATGCTTTTGTGATGTCCTCATCCGATGAAAACAACATAGGGTGCCACGAGAAATAATTAAAATTACGAAGTGCAGTGGTATGTGCTCTTCTATAAAAAACTTTTTTTTATAAACATTGCATTGAATTCACTTTTTGTGTGGTAAGTATTAAGTTTATTTTCAAACTGAGTCTTGAATGTGAGGAGCGTACTGGTTCACGTGTTTCCAGAGCCAATAATGTAAGGTGGAGTATTTACATTCGTGGCAATTTTCTTTTACTGAGCATGAGAGCATGTTAAGAGATTTTCCACATACATTTCAATATTTTTCGGACTCGCGTACGTGCATATACCTCAGGGAAACTCTTAGATATCTGCGTATTGAAGTCTTCACGGTAGCTATTACCAAACCCTAAAGTGTTTGGCGTGGCTGAACAGCTGTTGCAGCGGATGGATACTTCTCTGAATTACTTGTGATGTTCATTTGTTTTGCCAAGTGTCATTTTGGCTCATTCTTAGGCGAATTCTTCTGTAGGTCGTTCGCGCGCTGCGAGTAGGTGCGGCTTGTGGCGGCGTGGAGCTTCCGATAATTTGCGCCATGTGGCGCGTGAAATAGGTTTAGTATCAGCGGACTAAGCACGTGCTTGGAACCCACCACAGAGGGGGCTGCAAATTATTTGTGAAACATCATTTTGTATTAGTACACAACTATGTAAAAAATATCTTAATATTTCATTTTAAAATTACATTTCTAAAGCTTAAAGTGTTTTTTATGTTAATTTTATTAAATAAGTTTGATATTTGGAGGAAGTAGCTTGGTCATGGCTTTATTTAAATAAAAATGTGCCCCTGCATTCCGATTAGTACTGTTTACCAATCTACCTCTAAGTGTGAGATGTTGGATAAAAGCAATGGTACCCTCAGCGCGCCCTGGGAGGTCCCTAAATGTTCGGTATAATTGTTCTATCCATCGTTTCATCGTATAAAGTATTTAAATGCTGACGTAAACGTTAGTTTCGGTTTAGTGACTTCTGATTTGAAAATAAAAAGACTTCGCTTCGGAAAAAAAGTGTAGATATGCTTGTAATGTTTTGGTGCATTACATTTGTTCATTTAATGTATACTGTAGGTCTTTTAATTTATAAAAACATAATTAATTGTTAAGAATATAAATATAATGCTATCTCCAAATTTGTGGGAAATTAATACGTAATTTTTTTTTTCACCATGCTACTTTTCAAGAGTTGCGATAACATTTTGAAGTATCTTTCATCCTCATCAATTAATGGTTTTGAAGTTTTCATTTCACTTCATAAAACCTTTGCAGTACTGCTGGTACGAAAACAGAAATTCCGTGCCAAGTTAGTCATTATATCTCTATTTACAGACCTAAAATGAGTGGCATCTTGGTGGTAAAGGGAAAACTGCTTTTAGTTTCCTTCTCCGCAGAACAGCACAGATGGGTGGTAGGGAAGTTAGAAGTTGAAGACAGACTCAGTCACGAGTTAAGCGACATCCTTAATTTGAATCCTCAACGGGTGGGGATGGGGCGACAGGCGGAATGGAAAAGCCCCGTCGCACCAGCCTAAATGACGTTATTCTGCAAAGAAAGCAAACGATGGCAGGTCGTCGATTGAGACCCGGATCGAGGAGCGAGGATCGATATTTATCGCATTCTCGATGCGGGTAGCATCTCGCACCCCAAGCATCTCTCCCTTTCCCCGTCCACAGCGCTCTTAACCGTCGTTATTGGATTGGTTCTTCACGGACAATTGGATTAGGGCTAATCAGGCGTAAAATTAACTGCAATAAGTTTGCGTTGCATTCGCGGAGACCGAAGGGAGCGGCGAAGAATAAGATTGGAAAACAGATGCAAAGGCAAGAAATAAAAGGGAAGCTCGCTTGGAGCAAAAATTAACTTATGAATTTCTTCGGGTGTGCAGTTCATCAAGAATTTCTTGCCCGTTTTTGTAGGGAAAGAAGATATGACCCCGCTGGAGGTGATTCATAACTCCTCACTGACTTATCACAGTTCTGTACAGAAATTTGACTTTAGAGAACAAAATATTCTACATTATACTTTTATATACTAACTGTAAATTGTACAAAGCATTAGAGACATTGAAGTTGGATAAAAATAAGTATGCGAAATGTAATATAATGTGAAATATTTGGGTCATATAAATAAATCACAATGCTGAAAAATCATAACATGAAAGTAGTCTTTGATAACATTATGAATTTCATTTACTTTGTGCATTGTGTTCAAAAAATAAGTTGCATGAAAACTTAAATAAAGAAAAAACGGGAAGCTAACTTTGGGTAGTTCCTACGTTAATTCACATACATTATTACGACAAATATTACAACGCCAATTCAGACCAACACTTGAGGTTCATAATGCAATAAAAGTTAAGGTACGTGACGCATAGGTCTGTACGTTTCCTGAGGCGCCAAAACAACAAAATAACAACGTCCTTCGCGTGACGCCCTTGCCCGCCGGCCGTCTGGCCCGCCATTTCGACGCCACGCCGTCGAGAGGCCGCGCGGGTCAAATAGAAAGTGTGATCTGATACTCGCGCAGTTGATAGAGTTGTGTATGGCTTGACAATTTAATTGAAAGAGCACCAATGGCTTCCGATCCCAACAATGGCGCGTGGTGACTGGAGCAGAGTCAATTGCCAAAACACACTGCCCGAGCCTTTCGCCCCTCGAAGGAGCTGCGTCATGGCCTTGTATTGTACAGGGTGTTTCGAGGAGCTATTGGTACACTGAAAGCGTTTCGGTTAACTGTTCCGTGACGTCTTGAAGCAATCAACGCAATGGCGTCTGGAGCGTGGCAATATCTCTAATAAAATTGAGGTATGGAATTGTTGAATATCATTTAAAAATTTATCATGCAAATAAATAAATAAACAAATAAATAAATGCATAAATAAAAAATGTTTTGGAAGTAATAGTATGTTCCAATACGATTGTTATATTTTTATTTATTATTTTATTTTATTATTGTTATATTCTTCTAATTTTTTCTTTTCCCATGAAAGTTCAATACCCAAAATCCACGTAATGCATTTAATTATTTAATATTTAATCTAATATAAATAATTAGTTTAGTTATGTTTGTTATTTAATATTCAGAATTTGGCGAATGTGTCAAATTAGAAAAGGTCATAGTTCTCACAACCCAATATTTTGAAAGTCATAAAAAATCTCAATTAAAGAATTTATATATATATATATATATATATATATATATATATATATATATATATATATATAATGTTATGGCAATTATATAAAATAAATGTTTTCGTCTGCTTTTACAGCAGAAGAATCTGTTTTCTTTGTCGATCTTTTAAGAGCATCCTATAGCTTGGTTTCGTTGTCAGCTGAAACCAGAGTCAATTGCCTCCGTTTCCCGCGAGATGACGTCTTAATTTCTGTTCGTGCACATTGTTAGGACGCTCGGTTGCTTCGCCGTGTCGGAAAGAATTGTGTTGTCATGTCATTCAGCATCTAACAAGCTTTGAAAAAGCATTAAGAAGCAGTTAGCTAGAGCCCTAAGTACATCCCGGATGGCAAATTAATTAGTTTTCTGTGGGTCCAAGCACGAAGGAACATTAAATTCGCATTATTATTGCTGAGAAATCATTTTCGTGGGCGTAACTTGATGCCGCATCGGACAAAAGTTTAAAGCATTGCGTTTGCTGCTGCCTTCTATATGTCTTTGTTGACGACCAAGAACTGTGGCAATAGGTAATCACGTAGTATTGTAATAAACATGATTGTTGGAATGTGCAATCAATTAGGAGTAATGATAGGTAGATAAGGAGGATTTCGTATTCAACCTGAACTGTAACGTACTGTCTTTCTTCATCAACCAGGTGTTGATATTGTTTTGATTATGATTGTATTTCTCTATTCTTAAGAACAATGCAATTCCCCTTATTACTTTTCAATGGACATATTAATTCACACTCTATTAATTAACTTGTTTGTTTAGTAGCAATAGAACACCTTTCATTTATCCATCATTTGGCATTACGTGTATTGAAAACTAATTGGGCTCCTGAAATTTCAAGTCATTCACTGAGGAAAGTGTTTATAACTCTCTCGGCTCGCGTGAGGTGTGGAAATGATGCGGTGTCATTGCCCGCGGCACGCCAACAATGCCGTGTCATGGCGCCCCACTGCGCCTGGCGTGTTTCAACTGTCTGCTGCTGTCATGGCGGCGGCGCGCAAGCACGCCAGGGGGCGCCAGCTCAAGAAATTCTTGCTTATCACGCTTCTCATCAACATGCTGGCTTCAGGAATTGAGTTGTAACATGCTGAGTGGACAAGATGCGCGAGGTTTATAGTTTGACGGCTTTAATTTTGTTCGTGGGTATATAGTGACGGGTTCTTATAATGGTAACATGCTTAAATTTTTGAGGTTATGTTTTACGTTTTTCGTTGTCGACGCTGCCGCGGAGATTTTTAAGCGATTGGCTGGGTATCCCCCCTCCTTATACATCACCGGTCGGTGCAGCATGCATGGCGTGCATATGGAAATGTTCTCGTCAGATACAATGCGCCCTGCGGCTTTTTCTTATCACATTCCGGAGGTTCTTCAGTTGGGAAGTCTCCATCAACCACGTCATGAACGAAGGGCGCCGTGGTGATTATGGAATTGAAAAGTATTTTTAACCATGTGTTTGGCAATGACAGAGGGGTTACAGGCAAGAACAGGTAATGCACATGAGTCTGGTTGTGCACAAACAGCGATGCTACCAACAATAACAAAGTTGAAACGTGATTATATCTAAAAGTTTATTTTAAGAATCACTCTTTGTTCTCTCTAGAAACAGCTTAAGACCAAAATTGTCCACAAATTTCTCAGGCACTTTTCATAACTTTTTACATCATTTATAATGCGATGCGACAAATTGTTGAAGTGTTTATATTAAAATGGATTACTTTGTCCCAAACGAAAAAGTCAGAACCGTGCGTTTTAAGCTGACTATTTCACGATCGTTAGGATTGGCGTTACCGTAAGGCATCCCCACTAGTGAAAGAAGTCTGCATTCAATATAGTTATAATAATCGTCGCGAACTTTGAGGACAATTATTTATAGATACCAAGAAATGCAAATTTGATAGTTCGTAACAAAACTTTGAGACAAGACCTCAGATGCAATAATCTGCTCTTTACACCTCGACAATAAAATGTTATTGTCCTTCCCTACGCATCAAGACGTATTTTAACACTTTGATGTAATTACTCGGGGAACTAAGACAATCACTGCGTGGTTAGCAAAATTGCTCTGGTAACTCGACACCGCGCGCCTGGAGGTAGTGATCAATGGCGGATCCAGTCCGCATGTGGACCATGCCCCCCAAAATTCCTAGAGTTTTTGTTTGTTACCTCCCTTTATTTGACAAAATTTATTTAAATATTACTGTTGTATTTTTGTAATTATTTAAAAAATAATATTGTATAGTATCATATATACACCACAAAAATAATGTGCAATAAAATAACAATTGTTTATTATTTTATAAAAAGCCTATGATGACCTCCCTCCCCAATGATCCGCTGGATCTGCCCCTGGTGGTGACTCTGGGGAGACCGGTTGAGCGGAGGCGGCGCCTCGACGGCGTCTCGCCCGCATCGCCCTGGGCGATGTCCAGCCCCGCCCCCAGCCCCGCCCCCGCCTCCGACTCCGCGGGCCCCGAATCTCGTTACAGTGATCTCTGCGCTGTCTCGGCCGCTAGTAATCGCGTTACCCCGACACGTCCAGGGCGACTGTGAGATCCGGGTTTAATCCCCGTCGTGGCCTGCGCCGCGCGGCCCGCCGCCGCCCCGCCCCGCCCCGCCCCATACCCGTCCTCTCCCTTCCCCGCCTCGCCCTACCACGCGGGATTACCTCCCGCCCTCGCCTCGACCACCCTCTCCGCCCTCAGCGCCCTCTCTGGAGGGGAGCGTGATAATGACCGGCATTCGGCGCCCTCCCCCCCCCCGCTCTCCGCCCTCACGTTCCCCGTTGCTTAGGGATCGGGGATTGGGAGCAAGGGTAAGCATTAAAATCACTTACACAAGCCCGACGATCTAGAATTTTTTTAGTTCTTATCTGAATAGATCTATCTCATGGGCAGCAAACTTTTCTCGTGGTGTGATCCCGAGATCGATTCCCGGTCGAGGTAAAAATAGAGGTTTTTTAAAAAAATTTGTTGCATCTACAAATTGATGCAACGCGTCTCCAAGCCCCTTAAGGGCGTTGAGCGCTTTGCGCTGGGGAGAAATCCTCCATTAATTTGCGCGGGAGTAATCCTCCATTACCTTTTTTAAGTCATGTCACGTCACGTCGCAGTCAGTTGTCAAGAGGACCGTCAGGTAGCATCTCCGCATACGCGCCTCCTGCAATGCGCTCCTGCGTCACTACCCAGCGACCAGAGTTATAGCTCTCTTTTAAAATCGACTGTTTTTGTAGCTGTGAGACGAAGAAAAGCTCAGTCAGATGGAGTTTGCTAATTGTGGTGAAGGAAATATGACATGTTTGCCAAAATGTCTATCTTTAACCCCCCCCCCCCTAGCGTGGGAATTAAATTAGACAAAGAGATGGGCGACACCGTTAGCTAGCGGGCGAAGTCGGAGAATATACCCAAAATGCCAAATACATACATATGTATAGGCGAGAAAAATTGCTCCACTTTTTACCAAAACCTTTGAAACGATAATACTGCAATAGAAGATATAAGGTGTGCGATATTTCATATTGGAAATTCTCGAATCGTAAAAGAAATGAAAATACATGGGTAAAGTTTGAGTCTAGAGAATCAATATAAAATAATGAAAATCAATAATGCATGACGATTAGCTACTTCAAAGGACAATTCACTTATTTTGTCAGATTAACATGACCTTAATATGTATGCTACTGCTATCACATTATTTTAATAGATGTAATGAGCTCAACTACATGAGGAATAGAGCCCGCTGTCTAGTCGTTCAAGACTCAACGTGTGATACGTAAAACCAATGCATATTAACATACACCACTATGCCGGACATACCACAGGTTTATTGAAAATTGAATATCTCCAAAGTTCTTCGTGTTATTAAAAACTAAGATTTATTACATCGATAATGTTTGTGTTCTGACGTTTGTGCAAGACTTCTAGGGCACTTCACGTGCGAAAGTGAATATCCCAGTCGTCTTTTCCCTCAGTATTGCCATTGAACACCAGGCACTCTCTGCTGCCATTGGGACTATATGCGTATGACTATTTACAAAAATATTAGTCCTCTGAGTTGTGTATCGTGTTTGATGCATGACCATTGAAATCCTCCAAGGACTACACCCGAGGACCTGTCAACAGCCATCACGTACTCATCCAACGCCCTCTATTCCCCTCCCTCCTCCCCACCACACTCGCGCACAAACACGCACACACCTTCCTTCTCCTCCTCCGCCTCGGAACCAGCTTCCTTTTAAGCTCGACAAGCAAGCCAACTCCTGGCCCGTCGCTCGCCGCACGGAGCTTGTTAGCGGAGGCAAGCGCGATGTGGCAACGGCGGCGGCGGTGGCGGTCGGGGCGTGGCAGGTACAAGATGGCGTCTGGTTGGAAATATCTCACTTACCTTCTTCTTCTCCATCCGTCGCCTTCGCGTCTCGTCCGCCGCCGCCGCCGCGGGCTCCTCCCATCCGCTCAGAAGATCTTCCCCCTCCGCAGCGCGCGTCCCCTCTCCTCTCCCCTCCCCTCCGCGTCTTCCCCCGACGGCGTCGTCGTCGGCTGTTTCGTCGTCTCGGCAGCGGAGGCGCGCCCGCCCGCCCGCCCGCCTCCGCGCCGCGCGCAGCTCGTCCGTGTCTTTTCCCCGCCTTCCCCTCCTCGCCCCCCTCCAACCCTTCCCCACTCCCGACGCCTCCGCCGGCACTCGGCGGAGACCCGGGGCGGAGATGATGTCGGGCTCCATGCAGCATCCCTGTCACAACAAGACGAGCCCAAACCCCTCCGGAGCCGAGATAGCGCGGCTCCACCGCACAAAAAGGAGAGAGGACGGGGACGGGGCAGGAGCGCGCGGGGCGGGCGGGCGAAAAAGAAGCAGCAGAAGAAGAGAAACTTTTTGGGGGGGGAACGTCAAGGTGCAGAATTTTAACGCGTTCGCCCGTAACTTGGAAGACGGCGGCGGCCGCGGGGGCGGAGGTGCAGGCGAGGGAGGCGTCGGGGTGTGGGGCGGGCAGCGCTGGCGGTGGCAACCCCCACGGGGATGCTGCTACAACGCGGAGCGCTCGCGTCAAACTTGTAATGGGAAGGCGGGAGGGAGAGAGGAGTGCAATACTTAATTTGAAGGCTGCGAGTCGAAGGCGCCTCCGCCGCCGCCTCCTACCACTGCACTACCTCCGCCGCCGCGCCACCGCAATCGTAGTCACCCACGCTACCTATGTGGCTACCGACGCCGTCTCTACCTCCTTTGCTCCCAACTCCACTACCCCCAGCGCCCAAACCTCCACCTCCGCCTGCGCCTCCGCCTCCGCCACTGCCTCCGCCCCGCCCCCGCCTCCCCTCCGCCTCCGCCTCCACCGTCTGTGCCTCCGTCTCCGCCTCCACTTCCACTTCTGCCTCCACAATCGCCATTACTTCCGCCACCGCCTCTTGGCATCTCGACGGCCACCTCCCGCTTCCTACTCCGCTGCCCTTATCCGACACAGCCTCCTCCACCACCTACGTCAGCTCCGTCCTCTTCGCCGCCTCCACCTCTTTCCACGTCTGCAACGCATCCACCTCCACCATCACCGCCTCCCCCGCCGCCGCCCCCGATGCCGCCGGCGCCGCCGCCGGCGCGTCGCACCGTTGCAGAATGCGAGGGCGGGCGGGCGGGCAGGCGGGCGACGGGATTCCATTTCTCGCCGAGTTTTCTTTCAAGCCCAACGGAGATTTGTTGTCGACTGCGCGCGTTCGGGAGTATTGAGGAGTTTATTTTTGGCTCGCGAGAGATTTGCAATCGATTGACGTCCTCGCTGCGCCACGTGGCATCCAATTCTGGGCTCCTCGCTTCAAGGAAGTTCGTGCGCGCGTAAATCAATGAAGGCGGCGTTGAAGGGAACGTTTCGCATCCAGCGCGAGCAGCCGACCGGCCTGGCCCGTCCGCGGCGCGGCGCGGCGCAGCGATGGCACGGAGCGCTCTTTGGAGAGCTGTTGCGAGCGGGAGGCGTCGAGGTAAATTGGAAAGGGGGATTGGGATCCACGTGAGAATGGTGGAAACACCATTAAGATAAGTACTGGAATGAAGTTTACAATGAAACAAAAAAAGACGATTCGTAATTACTTGTCCTATCTCTATGGGGTTTTCAAACTGTGCATCGTGGCTCCCAGGGGCGTCGCGGCCTTAGAGTAGGGGCGTCATGGTTTTTTATTAAAAATGATCTGTAGATTTGATTTACTTTAATCTTTGAGTCGTTTATGTATTTTGTACTGTATGATATTTGTAATGAATATGATTTATTTTACTAATTGTGGAATAATTCAATCTGCTAAGTCCTTTACCAATTGTCTATTATATCACTTACTCATTAGTGTTGAATCATTAGTAGGTGTATATTACCCTTATATTTGAAACTTATTGTACCGGAGGAGCCGGGGGAAGTTTCGTTTAGATCAAGGGAACCGTGGACGAAAAAAGTTTGAAAACCCCTGCAGTATACTACTATTACTTCCTAATAATTGGTCCAATTCAACATCTTTGTAACATTTCAGAATTGAATTGATAATAATATTCAGATGGCGAGCTGATAAGAATTCAATTCTGTTACACCTTAGCACTTGAAAACAAATTAGGTGGCAAGAATTTTGAAATTCACACCATACATTTTCTACTTTATAATTATTTTCAATGTATATTATCATTTGGAACTCTTGATAACTTGATGCTTCACTTTACTTCTCATTCACATATTTGAATCTTAGCTTTCTCGTGAATCAGTCTGCTAATACAGGTGCTATTAACCGCTAGAGCAGCCTCCGACAAAACAGCCTTCCCTGCCTTCCCTTGCAGCATCCGTCTTTCGTCGCCGCAAACCACCCTTCCCCTGCATCATCGCTCTCGCCGCAATCGCCTCATCGCTTTGAAGCATTCTCCTCACCGCCACCGCCACCGTCATCGTCACCACGGCCCCCCGACCACCATCGCCATCGTCATCGACAACGCTTCCATCGCCACTGCTATCATATTGCCGCCATCGCCACTGCCACCGCCCATGGCCCCGCCGCGGCAACCCAGAGCCAGCTATGGCCATCATTACCTACATCACCTCCGCCATCGCCAGCGCCAGCGCCAGTGTCTCCTATACCACCACCGCCGCCGCCGGCGCCACCATCACCACAACTACTGTTACCGTTACTACTACCACCACTACTACCAACACCATTACCCCTACCATGAACACTACCACTTCCATTACCAACACCAGTACCTATAATACCAGGCGAATGCCGGAGCAGTACCCTACCAAACGGGCCACGGATCACACCCGATCTTTCCTTCCCATTCCTTGTCCTATCCTCTTTCCTTACACACACTGACATGCACCACACCACCAAACATTCCGGGAGACCGGTAGGGAGCTTAGAGCTTGCCCCAGCTCGGGAAGCACCCCACTGGTGGGACAAATCTGGTTGGGGAATACCCCGTAAGTATCGTAGTTCGGCGCCGGATCTGGTCATCCAGCGGGGCAAGATCATCGACACCTCATGGGTAAAAACCATGAACTACACTTATGTGACTAATGATCTTAGCAGTTTTCGCGCTCAGAATCACTAGTTATCAATCAAATAACCAGTACCTCTACCATTTACACTACCACTAGCACCATCTCCACCGTCCCCGTCGCTACCTCCGTCTTTGCTGACACCGCGTGCGCCGCCATCTACCGCCGTCGCCGTGTGCGCGGGAGCCCGCGGTGGTGGAGCTGGCGTTGGCGGCGGCGGCGGTGGCGGCGGATCGCCGTTATGCAAGGCGTCCGGGCGCAGCGCCACTCCGCCGCCCTTAATGACCGCCCTGACAGAGATGGACGAGCCGTGACTAACGCGGCCCGCGGCGGCCCCTCTGCCGCGCGGCCACCGCCGCCGACGCCGCCCCCTCCGCCACTGCCGGCGCGGGAGTCGAGCCGCGGCCCGCGGAAACGGCAACAGGAAAGAGGAACGAGAGGCGACGAAGGAGCAAAACAAGTGCCGTGCCTCTTTCGGCACGATAACGTCCTACGAGTTGTTTCTCAAGAATCACTTTAATAATTTTTATTAGTGATGTATTATGAGACGAATAAAACAAAATTACTTGTAATAAACAGTGATCACAACTGGAATTGCATCCGATAATATAGCTTACATGTGTACAAGAGGAGCAATTACTCATAAACATAACGCTTATATGAGATAACTGGCGGTACTGTTCGTTTTCGATGATTACAGACACGCACACGTTCGTTACGCCGATTTTTTCAACATACACTCCAGAAGACGTTTTAAGAAGTTATCATGTCAAAATGTATAATAGGATTGGTAACTGTACATAGTTGTGGAAGAATGACTGCGGTGAAGGTAATAAAGGATGAACTTGGCAGGTGTGCTGTCATCGGAGGCAACGGCAGTGATGGTAGGTTAGGTTGAGGAAAGGTATTCGGGAAATGGAACAAGGCCGTGTTGGTGGTGATACTCTTGGTGAGGTGGCATTGTTAGTGGCTGATCTATGTGAAACTGAGAATCACAGAAAGATTGCAATGCTAGCGGTAGAAGCTAGCGGCAGTGCTAGAAACAGGAACTCCGTTTGTGAGTGCAAGTGCCGTTCGTGGACGCGGGACGAGGTCTAGGCAAAAGAACGATAGCATGCCGCCTTCTCTAAGCAGGTGGTCACAATGGAGGAATGCCTTTTCTTTCCTCGTAATGCAGGATGTAAAGGTGGTCGTGAGAATTGCATAAGTAGACGGGCATGATTATTATTTGATAAGTTCGGTTTGGTGGTGGTGTGAGACCAATTACGCCAAATCCAATTTTTTTAAATTCTACAAACCACTTTATTGAGAGCTTGATTTTACATTCTTCAGCCGTTTGACTCTTTCAGATATTAGTTGAACAGAAAATTTATTATTCGAATTCCACCCGGGGCATCGATGTCTTAATGCGTCCGTATACCATTACCGTTACCCCCAAATGTTATTTACAGTGGTCGCTATATGACCTTAGTAGTTGAAAAGTGATCTTAAATAAGTAAAAAACATACATTATACAATTCTGACAGTCATACAAGGCAAATAACAGTTTAGTATCAATTTAAGTTTAATATCGTTGAAGTTTCATATAGTTTAATAACGCTTAATATCGTTTAAACTCAATCGAGCACTTCCTATCCAAATGATGAAATCGCGTATAGTTTATGCGGGATTCGAACTCGCAGCCTCTGGCGGACGGACGTGGACGCTCCTCCAAACCCCTCTGCCACCGAGGGCTGCCAGCTGCGTTTGTCGCGATGAGGGGGCGGAGAGGGATAGGTAGGGGAGGAGGTGAAGAACGAGAGCTTGCGGTTTCGGTGGCTGAGAGGGGAGAAGGGGCTGTAGTGGTAATGGCAGATGAGTGTCGAAGCGAATCGGAGAATTGTTTTAACGGCGTCGCGAACGCCCGGTCCCCAAGAGTTGCAGCTGGCAGCCGGAAATGGAGATCATAATGATTCTGAAATTATTATTCGTTTCATTATCGTCTTCTCCCACTGTTCCTCTTCGTAGATCATTACTTTGCGGTTGGCTTCAATGAGCGAAACGGGTAGATCGTGGATTCGTGGCAGGAAATGCTGCCATCTCCCTTCGTTTAATGAGTTTGTAAAGAACAAGTGGCGAAAAAACGATATATGAACATGATGTACTGCAATTTAATATTTACAAATATTACTTGCTGATCATGACAGAAATAAATTCTTTTAGTTCCTTTCCAACTTCAATGATTGATTATTTTTTTTACGTTTCCTGTGGTTTTAAATTATGCTCCTGTAATTAATAATCGCTTTATCGACTATCGCGCATCTAAATATAATGTAATGCTCATTTACGTATATGATATTCAGTTCAACGCGTTTTGTATGCATGGAATTTTACTTTGCATCCTTATTGCGGATTCCATGATTCGGTCAATTTAAAAAATATATACTTTCTCGCGATCTACATGATTCCCTTGTAATAGATGGGTATATTACTCTAGATTTTGTGATATTCTATTTTTTGTCACTACTCAGGAGCCTCAGGTGCCTCCGCATTAGATCAGGAGCCTCCGGTGGTGAGAGATCAGGCCAGCTCTCCTTCACCTCTGAGTAGCGGAGTTCAAATCCCGGTCTACTCATTTGGAATTTTGCTGGATAAAGCGGGTTCGTGACAGATTCCTGGGGGTTTCTCCAACTTTTGATTCCATCATTGCTCCATCACTCAAAACATATCACCGCCCAAAGTATCAAATCATTCATCTCAGTTATGCCGAAAGGGGTGTAGGAACGAGAGTGATAATAAAGATATATTTGCGTCTGATCAATATAGAATTTCTCTAAAGAGATTCATTTCATAATGTCTGTATCCCTAGAGAGTTATAGTATTTGATTGAGACCACTGAAGAAGTTATAAAAAAATTTTAATAACGATGTATTTGCATCAGTCCAATGTAGAATTTCTCTACCGAGATCCACTTCGTAATGTCTGTATTATTGACATCGTCTGCAGAAAGTCAAAGGGACTAGATCTAGAAGATCCCGCTCGTCTACAAGGACATGGGGCTAGGCGGTGAACTCGAGGATCCAGACTATCATCCCGCAAACCGATGCGTAAATCTGAACGTCATCGCAACTTCCCTGCCACCACATCGCAGTTTCAGATCGAGCCGAATCGCGTCTGCTGTTTGTAGCGTTCGAAGCTTCCCGCCCAGGCGACGATGTTCAGCAGCGGCTGCGACTGTCGAGAAAATGTCGCCATTTGCAAAATATCACTTTTTGGGTTCCAGCTAGTCTGTAGTTTATTATTTTTAATTTTCCCATTGGACAAATATTACTTTCAATGAACTCGTATCGTTGAGTGCTCTTCTTCACAATCCAATTTTTCTGAGTACAATAATTTGTTGTTTTTTAAATTTATCTTTTTTCACTCTTTTATACAATTGTTTGAGTATTTAACAATTAAAATGATTAAACCTTTGTTTCACGTAAACTCTGCATATTATTTTAAACTCATACCTCTTTTCTATTTGCAGAATGTTATAAAAAATTACCTTAAGTGCGGACTTCATGCCTAAGGTTTCCAATATGGCGCTCGAGCCCTGAGAAGTTGAAAACGCTTGATCTGATGTTGATCTACAAAGAAAAGCTGGTTCTAGGTGCTGGACTATTCCCCGGCACTTGGATGCGTAAATCTGACCGTCATCGCAACCTCGCTGCGGCCGCGTTATCGCCGTCTCCGATCGAGCCGAATGGCGTCCGCTGCGGGCGCTTTCTCGAATCTTCCGCGGCGGCGATGAATCGCAAGCCTCCCGCCCTGACGACGGCGTCCGGCGGCGGCTGCGACTGTCGAGAAAATGTCGCTCCCACGTTTTTCGCGTCGCACGCGGAAGACAACCTTTGAAAAGTAAAGGCTGCCAACGTCCGGCGGTCGCCGCGAAAGAGAGAAACGCATTGTCCTTCCGGAGATATTTTTATTTGTCTGTCGCCTCTGCGGGTTCTTTGTGTGGGAGAATTTGTTTAAATAATGTGAGTACAAGGGAGTAATGTTTTGACACTATATAATGGCGGGTTTTTCGGCCCGTGAGGTGGAAGAAATGGAAAAGGAGGTAATTATATTTTTTCGGATGGTGACTGATAGGACAGGTTCCGTCAAGAAGGTAAGGAATAGCTTCGTGATGCGAGGCAGAAGATCGCTTTGGGATAGACATTAAGATGTAAAATTATCCCAGGTAATTTCATTGCTCACGAATTCTGCTAGAATTAGTATCTATGCTGACGCGCAACGATGGAGTCCGTTAAAACGGTAAACGCGTTAGGTGAAGCCGCCGCCGCCTTATAAAATGGTGGCTAAAATTGTAAACATTTATGTCGACAATGAATTGAAATTATAATTTCGAATGACGTGACTTTCCTATTAGATATTCCATACGTTTGCCCCTTAATTGAAGTTCGTCTCTGATCGAATAGAGAGCATTTCCAAGCAACTGCATTATTTTGGATGCAGGCTTCTTTGTGCACCATGACTCGTATGAGACTCGTGAGTACATGAGAAGGAATTCAGATTCAATGCTACTGTCTAGAGTACTTGCTATTTTATTTTCTGGATAAAATCTAATTACTGTTAAAATAAAAAGCAATCTAAACTGTAATATGCACGCATGACACCATAAGAATGTATATTTGTCATTTCCTTGAACAAGCCATCTTGAACGCGGATGCTCAGCGATCCATCTTTAGACGTGACGTGAACAGACGTGGTGAATCTTGAGACTGAATAACGCCTGCAAATTTGCGAACCTCAAGTACCGACCAGTGAGCCCCATGCCTCCTTCAACGCATCACCATCCTGGACGATCTGTCATCCATCGGGATTCGAACCCTTAGACCTTCCCACCAGAGACGCTGCAGCGACAACGGTTGTTGCCGCGAGCCATCTCAGCCGGTGTCGCCGGGCGAGAAATTCGTGGCGTTTGAACAGCTCTCGCTTTCGAAGTGGCGCGTCGCGGCGTCCGCGGCGGCTTCCGACACCGGATCTGTTTTGGCGAAAGCGCACAAAACGGCTGAGGGGATGAGAAAATATTTGCTCGCGCGCGCGGCGCTGCGGTCCGCCGGCGGGGCGACGTGAATGGACGCGTTGAAAAGCGGCTGCCACCGCTGTCCGTCGCCCGGCAAGAGGGACCCCGCGCGGTGACGGACTTCATTCAGGCACCCCGGCTCGTCCCTCCCTCCCCCGCATGCAGCACTGTACTCGCAGGGTCAGTCGGAGGTGTTGGACGGATTAAAAGGATGGGTGGAAGTTGGGACTATACGATACGCTCAAATTAAAGATATTTAAAAAACTATTTTTAAACATTGTTTGGTGAAAATGGTGTTTTATTTCAGTTGTCTGATCACGCACTTAACTTAATTATAATTCTTTCACAATTTTAATGCATGCATTCGATGCTGTGAACAGATTTTTTCTTGTTGAGGACCCCATTTCCGTTCTTCCCTCTCCGCACACATCGCTGTACTTGCGTCAGCCGGAGGTGTTGATCGGTTTCAAATGAAGCGTGGAAGTTTGGGCAATATGATGCGCTTAAATTAAAGATATTTCAACAAATATTTTAAACTCTTTTTAGGTGAGAATGGTGCTTTATTTTAATTATCTGATCACGCTTTTAACTTAATTGTAATGCTTTCATAATTTCAATGCAAAGCATTTTATGCTGTAAACAGATTTTTCATGTCCTAGAGGGAGAGGCGAGTTTATTCGGGATGCCGGGATTGCCGCCACCGACGTGGTTGGTTCTCATTCCCAGCGAATCTCAGTACCTACTTGCAATGTGTGTTTGCTCTGATACAAAAGAAAATACACGAGATGGTCGATCAATATGAAAGTTAGGTTTCCAACTAATATGAGAAATTTCTTGCTAAGAGGGGAAATATGCTTGTTTTCTTAACTATAAAATATTTTTCAAAAAAGTCTTAAATATGTATTAATTTTTACCTTCAGGTTTGGCTCATGTTTTTATCTTAATTGTAGAGTGTTACACTTCTGATAATAAAAAGAGTTGACGATGTGAACATGACGTTAACATTTTCATGTTTGCGGGAGGCAAGATAACGTGGCTATCGCCGCCTGCTTTGTTTTTGATCTTGCCCCGTGCTTCGCTATGTAAGCAGTGTTGAGTGGAATATAAGCAAGAGGTAGCCTATCAATGTAAAAGTTGAATTCCTAAACAATAGGAGAAATAGAAGAAATGCAATTTTTATGGTGGTCCCTATTTTATTATTTTTTTAAAGTTAGAAAAATATTTTTAAAACTCTTTCAATTTAAAAATATGCTTTAAGCGTTCATGTTCATCTTAATTAAAAGTTTAAAAACGTTGAGTTGCTGTGGCCTCAGTCAACTTTGTTCACCTCGTCTGATGAATCTCTCTTTGCAGTGTCAGTGAGTGCTATTTGAAGACAAACTGGGGATATTCCATTATTTTCTAAAACAAGATTTCTAATCACTGCTGAAAAGGTTTTTGAATCAGAAGTTTTGTTGATGTGTGAAATAAAGGTAGAACCATTTATTGCATGCCCAGTTATGTGATCGACCAGTAAATGATCGACTATTAAGTGATCGTATGTGTGAATGAAATTTCAATCAAAAGTTTGACGACGACAACAGTCTTTTTTCATTTGTTATGGGGAGGAGATAGGTGAGAGAGACATTTCTTCAACTAGTGCACTTACAATTTACACTAAACTTAACAAATTTCCATACAATTCCAAAATTTGAACCCAACGAATAGTATTAAACTGTACATTGTATTAAATGTTTTAAAATAGTCCCCATTTGCGAAAAAAAAATTGTTTCATCATAATAACCATACTACCATTGTCGATTCTTTCATAAACAAATGCAAAATCTTATACGAACCTCTGCAAATTATCTACATATTACTACCTTTATGTATCTAGAATCGAATGGCATTTCGTCTCCGTTATTTTTACCGAATATGCCTAAATGTACTAATGTTCATGCGGAAATGACGCAGAAATCTTCAATAGCGGGCACTGCCCTTTCGTCAGGACTACCACTTCTTTAAAAATGCCTCTTTTCTCGTGAGAAAAACGTCTTGTTGTGGCATTCAGCATGCAAAGATTACAACGGTAACATTTCAGAATCTGCGAAATCTCTCCGCTGTGTCATTCCATTCATTTGGGGAGCGTAGTTCTCGTTCATGTTTCCAAGGCGATGCTTCATTACCTCTGTACTTCACGGCTTCGCCAACGTGGTCTGAGAGGAGTTTAGAGTAAACGAGTAAGTACTTGGGGTTTTTAGGAGTTTTAACAGCATTGGTCATTATTCCCGTAAGTGCAGTACATATTATAATCCGGGAGGTGACGGTGTTCTTTCCTAGAATCTGAGATCCGGCCGTTCTTCGTGTAGGCTTGCGGATTTTTCGTCGTTTTAACTTCCAGCTGGCCTCCCCACATGTATGACAGAGTAGTTCATGTATTTGTGTAGGGAAAGAAGAGGACAAGGATGAGGAATGTAATGTCTCGAGCGGTTAATGGTCCCTTTGCTAATGCACTACTCCGGCTTTCGCCAGATAATTATAGGAGAAGCCTCGGAAAACTACCGATAAGATGTGGGTCGCTAGAATTCTCCTCCAGTCTGTGACTGAATTCCACCCAGCTATGAAGCTATTGTCGAAAATTCATTACCGTCAGGACTCGAATCCTAGGTCCTCCCGGTTAATGACCCTGCAGGCGCAACGAGGAGCTTATAGAAGTAGCGCTTGGGAAAATGCACAATTCCTATCACACGAAGCCATCTGCGGAACTCCATTTGGGCTGTGTAATGTCGTGATTCGCCTCTGCATTTACCTGCAGCTTAAGAGGCGGCGAGTCATTTACCGTCTCATACCGTCGCAATTCTCCTCAGTTGTCCTTTGGGACTCTCCGCCGTGACCTGTTAAGAGAGATGAGAATCGCCTTCTAACATTTCTTTTCGAAAATCCAGTATTTCTTGTGAAACTATCAAGGAATGTGGGTGGCATCTCTGTAAATGATGCAAGTCGGGTGTGAAGACGATTTGGTGTGATGAAAGAACAATTCTTGAGATTGTGTGCTATGTTCGGAATCTTTATCATTGGTAATCGTTTTCCTACATTATGATCAGGCTTCTAGGTCCAGAGTAGAAGAGAGAATTCAAATGGAAACGAGAGAGAAATAATGAGAAAGCCAGATAATTAAGTTATCGAAGTACGGCAATACAAGACCTATAAGCCTTTCAAAATATTTTTATGTTTCTCTTTGAAAAGATGTTTATCGGTTAGAAAAGAGTTCCTCTCCGATTTTATTAGACTAATTATATCGCCATTAAGTCATGTAACTGAGTTTGCATATTTAATAATTCTGATGAAACGATTTATATGATGAAAAGCTATAAAACTTGTCAAAGAACCTCTTATTAAATACACCAACTCACATTTATACGTATTCAATTAACAATTACATTGTTTCTCTCTAAGAAAACTCAACTGTTCTTACCAATAGGCAATTCTATTTTGTAAGCAGAACAAACTTATCATCCTAAAGGTGAAATAACATGCAGAGAGAAGCAGTGATGGGTTGCAACACTAGCACAAGCCGAAGAATACGAATTTTCAGTTATGTGTGATATTTTATATCATTTTATAATGTACCTTATTAAAATAACTCAAACGAAACCTTTTAATAATGCTTCCCTATAAACCATCAGTTATTAAGTTTGTGGTACCTGTATTTCAACTGACAGCGAAACACTTTTATCTCAAATCTTCATGTTTCAACTTGTGGCAGTGTTGCAGCTGATGATATTCTTGACTGTTAGTAAAGTTCATACAATATTGGCATCGAGTAACGCGCTGACGCAAGTTGAATAGTCCTTTCTTCTTTTTTGCGCCACCGGAGTACGCAACCGCGTGGTTATTTACCCATCTCTCAGCATTTTATGGTGAATTAAATCGCAAAGTTCGGCGAGATTGCTTCATTGTCGAGGCAGACAGCTTGCGGTCGGCGGCGTGCAGATGCTTCAGCCTCCCGCGCGTGTTGTAATTCGAGATCTTGGGAAGTGGGGGGGGGGACGCTGTGCAGAACCTAGGACTATCCCTCGAACAAGCCTCTGCCGGCGCCGCCGCCGCCTCCGTCGCCTCGTCGCCGCCACCGCCGCCTCCAACATCGCTCCTCCTATTGTGAAACCGATGTCGACGAAATGAAGACATTTCCTTCTCCATAATAGATCCACACAATAGAAATTAAGGGTTGTCTCGAGAGCAAATACTTTTTCCTGCTTTCTTCTTAATCAATTACTTCGTCTGAAATTTGATACACAGACACCGGGACGAACGAACGAGCGAGCCGGGGCGGGCCTTTTTTCTCGTCTCGTTTTTTCTGCAACGGCTCACAATGGCTTTGGTTCCGCGCTGCAGGGGGCCCGCGCGGGGGTCGATGGGGGGCAGGGGGTCGCGGAGGGGGCCGTGCTGCGCTGGAGCGCGTTCTGATGGGTCGTGGCATCGGCGATCGCGTTTCGTCGGAGGCCCCGTGGCCTACACGGCGGGGAACAAAAGAGCGGCTCTCATTACAACAAAAGGACCGATCGTCCTGGTGTTTTGTTAGTGTTGTGTTTCAAAATAGGATTCCATTTAGGACGTCGCCGGGATGACGGGTGTAATTATGAGAGCCATCCATCGGTTTCGTGCGCGATTAGAAGTTCATTGTGGGCTTGTGCGCCGTGAAACAACCGATGGATGGGTTTTTATTTGGACGCGAACGGGCTCCCGTCGCCATTTTAATGCTTTACGGATTTCGGCGATGCGCAAAATAACGAAATATTAAATACGCGTGGGATCCTCGTTAACGAGTAGCGGAACATATGCTACGCAAAATCCTTTGTAGTACTTTTATTTTGTTCAGAGCGATGAATACGACAGATAGTCATTGAGTCGCGAGAACTCGTCTGTAATGGAGTGGATCTAACGCGTAGCATTCACTGGGGACGTGAATAGACGTGGCGTATAATGCATTTTTTTGAACGGGGGTTGAGTGTCGAGAACTGGTTGATATCGTATTTCAAAAGTTCAGGTATACCTTACAGCTTCTGAACCAACTTCATCTTCTCGACAACCTTCGCTGGAGATAAGATCAAGGTAACTTTGTCACGGGTGTTGAAAGAGGTCAGGACGGAATCGAGACACCGTTGTCCATCTCGATTAACTTACTTCGCTCTGATCGTCTTGTACAGTTAATAACCAGCTTGAATGTAATACACGTCATTTCCGAGGCGTCTGTCAAACGAGACTAAAGAAGTGTGTAAACATACATTACAAGTAATTTCTTCTACGCGAACGGAAATGACCAAGCTATTTGCATTTCATTGCAATAGACGCACACAAAGAGAGGAGTCAGTGGAAAAAACCGTAGGTAATTCACAAGTATTGAATAATCATGGTTGTTTTTTACTAACAAAAACAGATCGTGCTAGATTTTATTTAAATTTCAGTGAACTCAACATGTTGCCCACGTTTCTTAAGTCATTGAAATATTAGTATACAGTAACGAGGGAACATTTTATCGAATATAAGAAAACTCTTCGATTTGTATTAGGATGCTGATAAAATGAATATGACGTGTGAAAGTAAATTCGTAATAAAAAATGGCAACAGAAAAATTTTGAGGAACGTTGATTTTAGAATTTTAGTTTCAAATTGACATTTATTCTGCGAACTAAAGTTCGAGAATTTCTAAATCTACATGGAATTCTGATATCACTTGAGTGAAATTTCATAATTAAATTAAACGGTAGAATTCATATTTAATAATTTCAAACATACTAATGTTTTTCACATCTTTCTTTTTACTATTGCATTTGAAAATTCAAATGTGAAATTTGTTTTTAAAATTGTACTGAGATAAATTACTTCTATTTGACGGGAGTATTTGTCGTAAATAATAAAGTACAATGGTACTGTTGATACTGCAGTGAAAATAATGGATTAATAACACATCAATTATTTAAATAATGATATCAAAGTAGAAAGTAATTTTGTGCGCGTCATTTCTAAACACCTAAATGTAAAGGTTTAATGTAAGGGCGGGGAAATTAACTGGAGGAAGATATCGGTCAAGCCAAGGGCCTCTTTTTCTACTAATGTGTGAAAGAGGTATGGCCGGAGATGACTGAACTACAATTAAACCAATTCATACCGCATACGTAGTTAAGAAGCTTAGTAAATAATTCACACACTGTTTAAAGTATTTATTAATTTTCTGTGCTTACTAGGACTCTTATTTATCAGTATTGTCACTTTGCGTAAAGTTTGGTACAGTGTTCAGACAGGTTCGGTTTCATCTCCCTCGAGGTCGATACAATTTTAAAGAGGGTCAATAATCAAGGGGACGATTGGCGGTCGATAACCGAATATGCACCAGCAACTGATCGGTAGAATCAATATCTTATTGATTATAATAATATATAAATGAAGTTGTTAGTTGTTTTCTTACATAAAGGTTCAAAACATCTAATGATACTTGTTTACGAGTATCGTTATATTTAGTATATTTCTAAAACTGGAAAATGATAAAGAGTATAAAAATAATAAAACATCAATCTAACAAACAATTTCTTACAAAACTTTTGACTGTATTTATTGTATGATTCTTATCAAGTAATTTACGTGCAATTTTTTGTGTTATCAGTATTTGAAATGCTGTAGTCGTATATTACAGAAAAAAGTTGAGGGGTCGATGAACCAAATCATTTTTTAAAAGGAGTCTACGAGGAAAATTGTTGGGAATCCTTGGTTTAGTACGAGTACATACGAGGACGCCTTCCACCGCTAGGGCGCGAGTTCGACTTCTGGCCAATCCATGTGGGATTCCTGAATCACAATCCGAGCTGACAACACTTTTCTGCGGGTTCTCCGTTTCTCCTAACCCTCATTCTTCCATTTGTCAATCTGCAGTAACGCTATCATGTACTCATTGGAGCATCATTCGTGAGTCTCGATGACCTCGGCAGGTGAAGAGCCTTAAAAACCTAGTAAATAAATAAGTAATAAATATTGTCTTAATTTGAATGCCACTCTTTCGTGTGAGCTGCCCCCCCCCCCGCAAGCTCAAAGGCCCCACAACCCCCGTCGCCCTCCTTCCCCGCAGTCGCCCGCGAGTGCGGTGTGCACCCCGGGCCGGTAGTGAGCTCTCCTAAGTCCCTTAAATACACATCGGGGCAGTTCATAGCTGGCAGCGTGGAAGAAGAAAATAATCCCCGGACGACAAGCCATTAAGCCGTGGACAGTTTGTAAGAAGGAAGGAAGTGGAGATCTGGGCGACGGCGAGCAGATTAGCCCCCATTCAGGCGTCGCGGTCCCACGTCACTCACCGGCCGCCCTAAATGGACCAGGGGCACGGGCGCGGCGCGGGCGGGGCGGGGGCGGGGGCGGGGGCGGCGGGCGCGGAGCCCGCTCCGCTTTTGTCCCGGTCCCGCCCCCGCCCCCGCCCCCGCCTCCGCCCACCTGCCGCCGCCGCCCCCGCCCCCCGACACCCCCAGAGAGCCCTTGACGTGGCTGGCGAATCTCTGGCGCGCATGCCGACGAGCACCGTTTCGTCTTTCGGTTTTTGCGGTGGAAGAAAATACGAGGCACCGCGGAGAGCTGATGGGAGATGGTGATAAGATGCACCGCTGGAACACTTGGGTGGGATGCTACAACGGCTTCCAAGCGCCTCGTAGGTAGATGCAGTGGAGGCGTCCGGAGTACCCACTCGCGTGTGGAGGGCTTGGTGCGATTGTGAAAACAAATGAGTGGTTCCAGATATTTGTGAAAGAAAATCCAGCATTAATACCAAAATTGTATTTTTTCGCAGAGGCGAATATGCAAATACAATTTGTGTAAAACTTTAAAAATTTAACAAACACTGCATGTCATTAATCTTCAAAGTATACGTAAATTATACTTGCGATTCTTAAAAAAAATGTTGGGAATAATCTATTTCCATTCGTTATGTGAAATATTGCTTATATCAGGGATACAGTTTTGGAACACTGATAAAAAATTACTTAAAAAGAGATTTCGCATTTAATATCGCCAGAATTAAATAAATTAAGAGGGCTTCAATGAATGAACTGAATACATAGATTCAGTTTTGGGAGGAAAACAACAAAAAAAATGCGATCCTCATCCTTCGAACACAAAACCAGTGGTATAAAATTGAGATAGTAAGTTACGTGAGTTGCATGTGAATTCACCTTCCGAATGTCCTGTAACTACGAACGTATTTCCTGCACAAGTATTTGCAGCGGAAATGGCGATCAGAACATCCGGATCCGGTTAACAAATAGTTCCCGGAGTGTTAGCAGCAGTTCGATGTGGTGGAGGCTGACGCTGTGATATGATGTGACAACCCGTCGAGTTTCCTCGTGGACAGTTCGCGTAGCTTATCTCGGTCTTGATACGGTATCCATTGAACGAAAAATACTAAGCATTTCATAACATTTAAATTAAATGTATACATAGAATGATCACAACAACTTAAGGCCCATTAAAGACAAAGGTGTCGTGCGATTATAGGCCCATTCTATATTTTAATTTTCAATTGGCCAGGTTGACATTCTGGAATAACTGTTCAGCACTATTTCACGTAATGTTAATTTATACTGATAAAATCACTAAATTCTGTCCTTCGAAATTTTTCTTTTTTCGAAATAACGTTTGCATTTTCCCATGCGCTTGAATTTGATACTAATTAATTATTAGTTAAACATAAACTGTAATTTACTTTAATGGTTATTGATTTTCACAAGTCACTTTGTCACTAATTTCGTTAAATGTTAATTTAACTTAACATTTACTTATATGTCTATAACAATTACTTAACAATCTAATGGAATACTGTTATATCAATGTTCAAATATTCTGTGGTTCCAGATAATATGTATTGATACGTATATAATTATTGCTATGAAAGAAAAGCCATGTAGTGTATTCATTGAAAATTCTCTTTCATTTGCGATGCAATGTAGCAGATGCAATGTAGTATAGTTCTAAGAACGTAACTGAGAGTAACCCTCAATACAGAATTGGATTTTCAACATTCCAAACGCCCCAAACCGCTTTGATTCTCAATTTCCCCCCTACATTCCGCGCATTGATCTAACATTTTAGTGGATAATTTTCATCTTGTTGAAGACAGAATTTCAAACGGATTTGTCGGGTGGCTTTCTATACGCGAGCCAGGTGGTATCCGCACGGGCGGTGGGTATTTCCAACGGGGCCTCATCAGCGATTATCATTATTCCTTTTCCCGTCGTTAAAATTCATGAATAGCGCCAGATCCATTCAGCCAGCGCCGAATTTGCGTTTAAATAACTCTGTTTTGGTGCGCCGCCAGCGGTGGCTGTGAGGTTTACGCAACGCGAGCTGTGCGTCGCCGCCGCATTGGAAGTGGCACAAAGCGCCTGTACGCATGGTGCCCGCCGCCGCCGCCGTCGCCCTTTGGTCAAGTTAAGCTGCGGGTATTATGCCGCCCTCCGCGTCCTGTTGCGAGCTTTGAAAGATCGTTGCGGCAGAGGGCCGGAAAAGCACGGCCGGAAAGAGCGCGAGAAGTCCATTGCCTGTTTTTGCAGCTCTTAAGTTAATGGACTTTTTTTGCTTGTTGTTAAATAGTTCGAAAAGGTGGAAAGGTAATGATTTAGCAGCTTTCCCGAATTAGGAGCGCTGTATTTGCAACCGTATCTTGACTCTCAAGTGCTGAAGTTTCCGCGTTAAGTTTTAGCAATTTTTATATTGCTTACTCTATTTGAAATTCTATTATTTCCTTTTATTCTTTTAATGCTTAAAGCTAACAATTTCTTGCTTACAACATGAGCAATTCTATAAATGAACATGAGAGCTAGTGTAAATTTCAATAGAGAAATGAATCATTCGTTTGTTCACATGTTACATGCAGCGTTTTTTACTATACACTCATTGCCACTTTAAGGATGTTTCAAACGGTGAGAATCTGGAGAATTCATAACCTCTCTTCAATCTTAAAAAAGGATAATATCCACGTAAACTAAGATTATGATATTTCGAATTTATTAATTACTGAATTAAATAAATGTATAGTACTAGGTTCCTACATCTTCTCTACTATTTGCAACATTATTACCATCATGTACTGAAAATTATGTGAGATTATTACAAAGGATCACTGCAAGATCATGAAACCTCTCCAACTACATACACACAATTGAACGTCTAGATGTCGAACAGGAAAGGCGTCCCGCGTCCGATGGCATACACACACACACACACACACACACACACACACACACACACACACACACACACACACACACACACACACACATACACACACACATACACACACATACACACACACACAACTCATGCACGTGAACGCAGGAACAGCCACAAGAACACACCAGAACATACACAGGAACCCACACGAGCACTCTTACACACACTAAAACGTTCCCACATACACACACGCGTCCTCGACGCGTTCCGTCGCGGCGTCGCGACGCCACCGCCGGTGTGGGGCGGGGCGGGGCGGGGCGGGGCGGGGCGGGACACGGGGGGCCGGACCGGGGCGGGCCTCGCTGAGCGCGGAGGCAGCGAGCGATCCCCGCATTAAAAGCGACCCCTATTTGTTGGCGATATTCATTTCACGGTGCCGTTGTGCGCGGCCCCGCGGCCGGTTTTGTTCCAATTGCGCGGCTCCGTTTCCAGCGCCATGCGATACGCCCCTCCGGCGCTGCGCGACCCCGCCCCCCGCGCGAGCACAAAGCGGCCCCGCAGGCGGCGCGGCGCCGTCTTCGCTGCGGGCTGAGAAGCCCGGACGCGTATCGCGCGATCTGCCGGCGTGCTGGGTCGCGCCGCCGCCGCCGCCGATGCCGCGGACAGTGTCCCCGATTTGAGATTCCATGCGGTCGACGTGTTAAGGTTGGAGAAGTACCTAGGAACGGGAAGGTGTTTTTTCTTGCACTTGAAGCCAGTCTGAAATAGTACCATGAGCTAGAATCAGAAACGTGTTGTGTGTGTGTGTGTGTGTGTGTGTGTGTGTGTGTGTGTGTGTGTGTGCGTGCGTGTTGTTGTAGTTGTTGTTGTTGTTGTAATTTCATACCTTTGAATATTTGTTGAAATAAGATTTGGTGGAAATGTCGCGTGGGAATTCGATGAAGTGAAGCCTTGATCTGTAAAGTCTGGTGGAATACCAGAAATATTTATTTGTTTCAATTCTACGCGCTCAAGCCCTGGCCTGTACAGTTTAGGATAATAATCACAGGGTAATGTGTATTTTATTGCTACTACGCGGCCGAGCTCCGGAACAATAAAGTTTGGAATACCAATAAACTTTAGAACAATGCCAATTGGTCGTTTCATACTCCGAAACACACTGACATACAAATAATAATAGAACGTTGCTATCGCTGATGTCTGTGTTCACACTTTATTGTAATACATAAATAGCGAATGAAAGTTACCTTTACCAAGAAATTAAGGAAATAATGTACTCCTGTGAGACGAATATGGGAGTCACCATTTTTGGCCGCCTTGTGAGTCCCTAGTGGTACCACTTACAAAGTTACCAGCAATATGGCTCGTAACTTTTAAATAAGTTCGATTCTTGTTTCAAGAGGAAATATTGTTTGAGAATTAAAAAAACAAAAACAAAAGTGCTAAGAGCTGAAGGCAAATAATTAGCTTTCAATTGAAAATAGAGGGGGGAAATATGATGATGAATTCAAAATCCAAACTACACATTTAATTGTTAATTGAATGAGCGACTAAGTTGATCGGAGTTCGATCTTGTTCATGATGGAGTACCATCTCTTGGATTTGAATATTCGACCACTGTGTGTCATCTGTCGCTTACTCGCTTTTTCTACGCGGCCGTTTCCCGTTACACTGGCTTTCGAACGCGAGCGAAGGATGTTTTGTTTGTGCTCTATTGAGCGACGTCCGGTCGCGTTCGAAGTACACCGCCAACAGAAGGTAAAAGCGCTGCCATGGAGTAGGGGGAGAGAGAGGGAATCTGTGACATCGAGAACTTGCATGGGAAGAGATACATGCCGGCGCGTAACCGCGCTCCTCACTTATGTAAAGGTATCCGCAACTCCCTGTACACTGTGAAAGGTCCTTTCGCTGAACTGTGCCTTTCGGAACGACGTAGATCTTGAAAGGCATTATTCTTTAGAAAAAGGCGATCTGGTTTCTTCTAGAGCAGATAGTATTGGAATGTCAACGATCAACAGATATTATGAAGAAAGTATCCTCTACGCTCACTGATACTTAAAGGAAACAATATATGTAAGTGAATATTTTATACGATTAAGTGGTATCTTACTATAAGAAACATATCAAATGTATGCCGATGTTTACTGCTAAATTAAAAAACTAGTACGTAACATACTCTGACAAAGATTTTCTATAGACTCATGAAATGTGATCACATGAGTACGATTTTCTCATGATATTACGTGTTTTTATTAATGGGGAAACGAATGTTCGAAATAAATGGCATACAACACAGAACGTCTGATCTGAAAATCGTGAAATGATGTTGCCCATTTGGATAGTAATTTTCTACTTCCCATTAAAAATTCCGGAGAATGTACTATTTGTAAAACAACGAATAAAGAACCTTTATGGTTCTCTAAATATTCAATTCTTTTATAAAAATCTTATATAATACTTCACTTTCAGTATGTCTACAGTTCTTTGTTATATATCATCGATTTGAATGTGAACCGATTTGTATCTGCAAATGCCAAAGAAAACTTTCTAATCTCACTGCAATGTTTGGCTTCTTCGATGGAAAATGAAAAGGACAGAAAACGGGAGAATGAGCACCAGTTCATTTGTTACTCTTCGCCTTGCAACGCAGGCAAACTCGCCTTTTCAACGATCGAGCTTTCAGAATATTGACAAAACACAAGACAAGAAACGAATGCGTTTTCCTTGAACCCACCCATTTGTAACGACCCTCAAGAGACCACACTGGAAAGTTTCGTTGATAGTGCCAACAGCACTCGAACTGACAGAATCGCTGATTCAAGTCTTTTCGGAAAAGAATGATCAGACCGAACTTATTGCATATTGCTTAAAAATATTGCCCGTGAATAAAATGAACCTTTCTATTAATTTTGGTAAGCATAGTCGATCTTATTGGTTACTCTAAAGTTTTGAGAAGAAATGTTTGTGCCTGTATCATTTCTTGGTCGTATTAGCGCATCGGAAAAGTCATTATTTTTATTTATCGCTGATACAGTATAATTACTGTAACTCGAAAGACTTAGAAATGGCAAGTAATTTTATCGTTTCAATTCTTCAAACCTCTCTATTATGTCAAAAAAGCAATATAAAATATCAGAGATAGTTGAAAAACCGTCCTTGCATGAAATCCTTCTTTTTACTAAATATCTTGGAATTTGTGTGCAGCTGAAAGGAACTAAAAAAGAAACTTCACTGGAGAAGCTATCATTAAGAAATACTACTATGATATGATGACTAAAATCTGTAGAAGGAAAAATGTTATTAGTAATATCAATCAATGCAAAAATTGAAAATAAATAGAATGTAGATATAATGAAAGGAATTGCTTGGGAAATTCTTGAATTTAATTTTTACAAATTCCAGAGTTATATATTTAAATAACTCTCCTCTAATTTTTTGCTATTCATCAGTATCCCAACAGACCTGGGGAGTGGATGGAGGTAAGGATATTGCCACACGCCTTTGGCCTTGAAGTAGGCGGAGACTTTTCAAGAAAAAAGGGAGGAATTTGATATGAATAATCGTTTCTCCATCTCCGTTCCAATCTAGTTAATTTCACTTCATTGAAATACATTCGTATTATTTACAGCCCAAAATTAAATGCAAATTAACCATATTCACACCTAAACTTAAACATTAACTTATTGTCAATGATCACATTTTCTTGATCCTAGGAAATTGCATTGTCAATTAGCATGAGAATTCCCGCTTTCTCTCTCTGATTGCTCGCCCCGATGCCACAGAAGAAAGATAACAGACACTCTTTCTTCTACGTCAGTATCTTCCGTACGGCTCAAAGTAAGGAAGTGTAGACGCGAAGAAACAAAAACAGCAGACGAAAACGGAAAGGCGGGCTCGTCGCAGAACTCGGTCGTATGATGGCGGCGTGTGCGCGGGGCGGCGGCGGGGGCGGCGGCGGCTCGCCGCGGCGGGCACGGGGACCCGGCGGGCCGCGCCAACAAGATGGCGGCGCGGCGTGGTTAATAAGCCGTCACGAGCCGGGACGCGTCGCCCATTTGTTTCTCTTGAAGTTGTCGCAACAAGAGACTGACGTTTCCCGCCTACGTTGTGACATATTGTGGGCAGCACGGCATTGCAAGGGACCTTCTCATTGGTGGCTTCAAAAGAAAGGAAGTCAGTCATTTGCCGGGGCCGAGGGGAGAGAAAAAGGACGACCTTTTTATAATAATGTGTGTGTAATTTTAGGAGGGCGCTGGATGGCTAGGGGGGGGAGGTGTATGCGGGCGGGGGAGGATTCATTAAAAAATCATGGCGTCTCGAGCGGCCGGTGCTGGTAGGGGGTGGCGGGGGCGCTTCATTATCCCGGATGGTAAAAGCCCTGTAGCCCCTTGAGGACCCACCGCGACACGCCGTTGGTGTCTTAGGTAATTAGTCCGGGATCGATAAAAAGCAATAATTCATGAAACCGGCCTCGTCGATGGGCGCGAGTGTCAAGGCAGCTCCATTGAAGCGCCTGTTTGAGGACCTCGTCCTCTTCGTACTTGGGCGCTTTTCACGGCGATAAGCGCCTGCTTGCCGAGGGGGAGGGGCGGGGAGGGGAGAGGAGTGGCGGGGCGGGGCTGGCAGAGCGGGACAAGGCGGGGGAAAGCGGGGACGAGCGGAATCATCAGAAAGAAATGGAGTGGAAGTAGAGATGAGTAAAGTGGAGAAGGTTGGTGGTTCAACGAACAGAATGAGACGGAGTGGGGCGTGGCGTGGCATGGCGGGGTGGAGCGGGGCGTGATGGGAAGTGCAGCTGGGCCAAATGGCCTGGCGGGGGCAGGCTGGGGCGGCGTGGGGCGGAGCGGGGTGTGGCGGAGAGGGGCAAAGGAGGATGGGGATGGACGAGGCGAGGAGGGATGGTCGAAGTTGGACAGCGTGGAGCGGGGCGTGATAGGACGCGGTGTGGGGTGGGTGGGACAGGGCGGGGTGGGGCTGAGCACGGTGTGACGGAGCGTGGCAAGGAGGGGCGAGACCAGGCGGGGCGGGGAGGGCGGAGCTGGGCAGAGTGGAGTGGGACGTGATGGGACGTGGCGGGGCTAGGCCAAGTGGGTCGAGGCAGGCGTAGCGGGGCGAGCCGTGGCGGGACGTGGCAGGGAGGAGCGGGGAAGGCGGGGCGGGGTGGGTGGAGCTGTGGCGTGATGGGACATGGCGAGGTGGGCCAAGTGGCGGGGCGCGGGCAGGCCGAGGCGTGGTGGGGCGGAGCGGGGCGTGGAGGGTCGGCGCTGGGCGGGGCGAGCGGGTGAAAGGTGCTCGTTGTTCTACAGAAGGCTGGTGTTAATTTTTAACGCGCTCGCGATGGCGCGAGGCGCCCAAGAGGGGCGGTGAAGCGAAGGGGCGCTCGGGGGAGGCCATTGTTTGCGGACAAATCGGCGCTGCTTTGTGCACCCGCGACGCGCGCGCCAGCTCTCATGCGCTACCAACGGCCGCGGGCGTTCCGTTACTTATTCATTTCTATCATTACCCGTCTCTCTTCCTGATACCAACAAACTAAATAAAAGTCAAACTAATAGCTCAAAAGTAATGAGTTATTTGGACTTTCCCGAGCAAAATGCTCATAACTGTTTTGTGCTCTCTTTCTTCCGAAGAGAATCTAATCTGAGCAAAATCTACGTACATCTCGAAAATCTTTAAAATTGGTTGAGTCTTTTTGGAGAAGTTGGCGTTACTTTCGTTTTTATTCTCGAGTACATAGGCGTTTATGAGTTTTTGCCAACTGTAATGACCGAGGTTGAATCATCCGTCGACTCGGTGCTTTACGGGTTGAAACCTCGTCTTGTTAGTAATGTTTCATGTAAATTTCCTAGGTTATGCCTTATTATTGTGAAGGGCTGTATCCTCAATCTGAAGTGGCAAATTTCCTGGCGGTTAATGTATCTGTGTAATATTATACCATGGTATTCAAAACTCTGCTATTGGTTGCATGGGTTGCTTCTAAGAGCCTAGGGCAAAGGAGGGCCTTCTAAGAGCCTAGGGCAAATTCCAGTAGAGTATTTCATCATTTTCACATTTCTAGTCCGTACCATCCTTCTCGGAAAATCCTTCTTTGAAACTGCAATTCAGTTATGTTCTCTTTAGTTCAAATGTGCAGAATGTAGGATAAAAGTAGAAAATACATATCACTTGTGCACAAGAAAATATCACACATCTAAAATATTGTTATTTTGCAGAAGAACATTTTTATCGTAAGCGGAGCCGTTTATCTCGCGGACAATGACAAAATGTTTTGTTCTGCACAATAATATTCTGTTGTGAAGAATATTATCAATGGTCTATTTTATAAATAGCATATTCTCCAAACTAGATTCTTCACTAAACTTTCTCATATATTAAAAGAATACAATAATGCAAAAGCATTAAACGGAAATCTAAATTACTTTCTTTTAGTTTGGAGGGCCCCCACCCAAGTTTCTATTTTACTAACTTCTAGTCTTGCGAAAATATATTCTCTATACATCTATTCATTATTTCATTTTTTACCTAAAAATGCGGTTAAAATGGAGTGAAAGTTTCAATATTTATATTTTTAACTGGAATCTTTACTGCCATAAAATCGTTTCACTTTAGTTATTTCCATTTTACAAGCAATAAGGGCCACTATCAGTAAAAAGCGACTGTATTGCAGCAAACCAGCCACTCACCTACATTTGTTCAGTTGGACTCCAAATCTCACCTGTGCAAACATCTGACGAGATCTCGTACAATATTCCTCACTCTAATCGTTTCAAACCCCACGTGTGGAATTATATCCGATCAAATGTAGTAAACATGCAGCCCGGACCCAACCGAAAGCGGAAATCCACAGGGTACTCTGTTTGCCGACAAATCCGCGACGCCGTCGACTGTTTGAAGTGCGCTGGCGCCCCGCAAGGTCCCGCGCGGGCCACTCCTGTTAACTATCTCACCGATCTACACCCTCCTACTCCTCTCTTCTCCACCCAACCACCCGGCACTCCACCGGAGAACTGCTACACGATATTTTCCCTCTCTCGACTTCCTAGGACAAATTTAACCTTTCCTAAAAGCAGCGGCAGCGCCCGCCGGCGGCGCCGCCCGCGAAGATGGCGACTGCGGTGGCGGCGGCGGTTTTTCCCGTCGAGTGCGGAGCCTCGGCCCGCATTGTTTTGCCCAATTTTGACCCCCCATTAAATGGCGCCAGACGGCCCTCCAGACGCCAGAAACAAACAGAAAGCGCCGAATCATCCCCGGGCCGGCGGCGGCCATGGGGCGTCCTTGCCGCCGGGGGGTTGCTAGTAGCGGGCTGCTGTCAGCCCGAAGCCCTCTCCCGCCGCGGACCCCGCCCCCTCCGCCCCCGCCCTCTCCTCGGGGATGAGTCGTCGTTCCCACGCACTCTAAGTGGGGTTCGGTGGAGGGGTAGGCCCCCGCGCTCACGCACGCACACACAGACACACACACACGCACCCGCGCACAAACACAAAAACGACTGAGAGCTAAAACATACAGAAAAACGCTGACATTCGAGGAGGAGTATGCGATACTTTTGGTTCTAACCAACTAGAGGGCATTGTTTTCTCTGCTAACTTCTCCCTCCAGTGCGGGCCCCGGCCGGCGCGCCGCCGCCCCCTCCGCCGACCGCTGCCACTTGAGAAGAACAAACTGAGCGCGGTCGCGGCTAGGCGGCGGTGGCGCCACTGACTGGCGGGCGCCTGGGCTTCCGGTCGGGGAGGTCGCCAGCCGTGGCGGTGGCGGTGGCGGTGGCGGTGGCGGTGACGGTTGAGGTGGTCGGCACGGAGGTTGTGATGGGGACGTGGTGGTGTTGGGGTTGGCAGCAGTGACGGGGTGCCTGCATGAGTCGGTGGAGGACGCGGGAGCGGGGACGGGGATGGAGAAAAAAATTGATGACGATAGAGGAGGAGGAGTGGAAGGGGACCGGGCTGCGGGAGCTCGGTGTGTGCAGGGCGGGGCAGGACGGGCTTACGGCGGTGGTGGCGGAGATGAGGCGGTGACTGTTATGATGGCGGGCACGGGGATCGTGGCGGGGACAGGGCAGTGGCAGTGTTAGGTTTCGCGGCAGTGAGGGGTTGGAGGAGGAGGTGAACGATGCGGAAGGGGGCACGGAAGTGGAGTGGGGTGGAAAGTTGGTGTTGGCAATGGAAGACCTACAAGGAGACTGGGAAGCGGGTGTGTGGTGCATGCTGGGCGGGGCAGGGCGGGCGCGCGGTGTTGGTGGCGGTAGCAGAGGCAGAGATGGTAGTGACAGTGGGCACGGAGCTAGTGACGGTAGTGACGGTAGGAGTGTTAGGGTTGGCGGCAGTGGCGGGGGCCCTGCTAGAGCTGGTGGAGATTGCGGGTGCAGCGAGGGTAGAGCCTCGAGCGGAGACGGGGGTGGAGAGTCGGTGTTGGCAATGGAGGAGGGGCTGGTAGAAGGCTGAGGAGCGGGGGCGGGGTGTGGCGGGGCGGCACTCCGGGCAGAAGCGGGCACTGAAGTAGTAGCGCCGGCGGGGACGGTGGCGTGTTGGGGTTCGCGGGGACCCAGGAAGAGACGATGGAGGATGCGGGAGCGGGCATGGGGGTGTAGTGGAGCGGTGAATGAGTGTTGGCGATGGAGGAGGAGAGGCTGGAGAAAGACTGGTGTGCGGGGCCGGGGTGCGGCGGGGCGGTGCCGCGGGCGGGAGCGGGAGGCTGCGGCAGGTTGTGGACTCAGTGCGGGTGCCCGGCGCCGCTGCGTGGCCGTCCCGTGCGGGCCGGGCCGGGCCAGGCCCTACCTGGGCGCGGCCGCCGCCGTCTGGACGCTCGCTCGTCCACGGCCTATTAAACAGGCGTCACCAACACGGGCGGCGCGGGGAGCGGGCCGGGTGGCCTCGCAGTGCGCTCATGCGCGCTGGACGCGGCCGCCGGGCACCGGCCGGCTCGGCGGTGGGCGGTGGGTTGACACGGGTATATGGCGACCGCAGACGCCGCATCTGTGTAACGACCATTGCCCAAGGATTGTTCGAGAAGCACTATTTTCAGCGTTCATATTGCATCCTAATCCTCTACACGGCGAAATCAGGGAACTATAATGTTCCATGAACTACTTCTCATCTCCAATTTAGATTAAACTTCGTTGTTATTAAAAGTGATGTAGGGGAAATTATTTTTCTTAGCAAGTTAAAGTTTTAGTAATAATAAGACATTAACTTCTTGGAAACAAAAGTAATAAAAATAATTTGACAACCAGATAAACTATGGCGAAATGGAATTCTTTTTACAGTTCCTCTTTGACTTCTTTAGTGTTATCTTATTCCAATAAAATTAATGTGGGATCTTTATGAATGTTTCTTCAATGGAATCAATACAAAAATGTGAAAATTAATATTATGCATTAAATCAATATTAATCTATATGGATATATACGTTTTTATATTCCAGCATTAAAAAAGACCTTTTCTGTTGCATGCAATCGTTCATAATCGGGTACTTTACAGCACAAATGATGACGTATTAGATTTTACTGCATATATGATTGCGTCATCACACATTCAGCCAATCGGGGGAAGAATCGGGGAGAGAATCGGGGGCAGGTAGAAGTAAACGGAACCGCTGACCAGCGTTTTCTCACACAGATATCAACAACCCGAGACGTCACCAGAAATTTGTTTCTCAAAATTAAGTTTAATTCTCTTATAAATTTATAATGCTGTTATATAAAAAATAGCGTATGCAACTCGTTGCAACTTTATAATGTTGCGTTGTTGCATTCGTACAAATTTGAAAACTCGCTTCTAACGTCGCTAGTTTTCAAAACATTTTCTCATGCAATAAAGCTTAACATTATAAACTAATTGCATAAACCACTATTATTGTACAATTTGTTGTACAATTCAGAAATATTTCGAAATATTAAATTGTATTTTTTTCCCATAGTAATCCATTTAATCCGTTCAAATTTTCTTCCCAGGTATGTGCTGATATTTAAGCAGCATTGATTAGGACGATAACCAAAGTGTGTTTACCTATTTTTATGTCTTAAAGTTCTTTGTTTTAATTACTAGTGCTTAGGACATCGAAATCTTTCTATCGTTTGTTGGGTTCGTTCTGTTGTGTTAAGATTACCCATGATTGAGGATTTATTTGAATTTCGCAGCAATTTACATTTTGTTGATATACTAAGGGAATATATTGGTATACGCATCTTCTACACTGTGCATTGCAGAATGTTCAGTCACGTCAGCGATTATTTTGACACACAGTATTACTATAATTTCTGTCATTTCACCAACTGTAAAAGGTTTGCATGAAACCAATGTACGTGAACGTTATTACTACATTATAGTAATGTAGAAATATAAAATAATAAAGAAATTCATTTATTGTTATTATTATTATTATTATTATTATTACTATTATTTCATTAAGAGTCGGTATATTGCAAATTGAAAGCACGTTGAAAATAAATAGCGCGGACACAGACATTCGGCGATTCTGCACAATCCGTTTACCTCTTTATCAAAGAATTTTTATTGAAATATTCTCATGTTTTTGGACAAGATTTGCATCAATTCTTAGAGTATTATAATTAATGATGATAATGGAACAAACTAAATCACTCGCAAAATCTATCTCTCCAACTGAATTGAATCTTCTTGTCATTTTATCTGCTCGCACCCTACTTATGTAGCTGGCGGAAGATTACATTCGTAGACCAACGTGAACTTCAGCGGTGCTCAGGTGTTTTACGTTCTGTTAAAAAAAACGTTCAGTGACCTGAACGGAGCCTAATGAGTTCATCATCGGGCGTTTTACATCAAATAACATTTCGTTTATCAGCTGACGCTCCCTGCCCTCAGTTCACACCATTGCCTTTCTACACTCTCGAGTCCCTTAACTCTAGCCTCCATTTCCTAATTCTGCAGTGACACGTAAGCCCATTGCGGCCGAGCACTTACTCCTGCTGCTTGTGGCTCGTAAGTCCGTAGCAACACTTGAGCCCTTTCACAGGGAGGTTTTGTGGCGGCCAGGAACCGCTCACGTTGTGATCTTTACGCTCATTTCGGAGCTTTCTCCCCTTTGCTCGCAAGCATCATTCATTCGGGAAGAGAGGTTTGGGAAGGAATGAGGTATTGAAGGTGATCCACGGTGGTTGGGATATACTCAATCAAGTCACAGCACTAAACCAAACGTCCAAGCCCAGGAGGGATTCGAACACGCAGACCTAGCAGCTAGCGACTACCACTTTAGCCACTAGCTAGTCTATGAGTTTCCAAAGTGCGCGCAGGGTGTGTGCGTGGGCGAGGGCGTCCGTGGGGGGCGGGGGGCGCCGGGCGACAGGTGGGCAGGTGCAGCCCGCCCTCACCAGGCGGCCGTCGCGTCCCATCGCGGCGCCACGTGTTTGCGCAGGGCTGTCGCTACTTCGCGGCGGCCTCTGTGAAGTGGCCGGGCGGGCGATCGCGGGCGCCGGCGCCGGTGGAGGCGGGTGGCCGAGCGACGCGGCGGCCACGGGCGCCGCGGCGGCGCGCGACGCGCTCGCACAGTGGTCTGAAAAGGGCACAAACGCCTGCACAGCACTCGCGCAACGCGATCGTATTTTAAAATGTCCGCGAATATAAATTTGCTGTAAAATTGTTAATTTTATTTGTAATATTAAAGACTTCTCTTAATGGCAAAAAGTATACTTATCACCTATAAGTGAGAAAATATTATCTATTCCCCTGGGTCCTCCTGGAGGTGATGCAGCAAACTAAATTGTATTGACGTAACCCAACATATTCTGATTTTTGCAATTTGCTAAAACATATTGAATAAAATAAATTGGTTAAGACAAGTTAAAGTTTTCCCCGTCTTCATTGCCATGCGTCTTAATTAATTCAATAGCGACATTTAATATTTGTTGGAAAGAGGAAATATATTTTAAGAGCTATAAAAATTATATGAAATATTAATAATTGAAACATTCACTCGACAAAAAATATAAACAATAAAATATTTGAATATTTACACTGTAACTGGGCTAGTTTTTTGAGACGATTTGTTTAACTTTCAAGATGCCTTTTTGAATATAAAAATATTCAAAAGTACGCTCATTATTTTAGCTAGGTTTCTACCAAATCATAGAATTGATTTTTTTTAATTTCTTTTTCATTTTTTTTTTTAATTGGCGTATACGCGCGTGCTGGTGCAGTTCGGCCCATCGTGCGCAGCGCAGGGGCGCTGGTGCTGGGCGTGGGAACGGCCCTTTGCTTGCGCCCGCGTCGCCCCCTCCGCCCGCGCTTGTTTGTTACTTGTTAGCCGGTGTTTGGTCAACGCGAATGTTTAAATGAGAAGCCGTCCGAGGGATTAGGGTTGGGGCGATCTCTTGCACTTGATTAGGAACAAATTGCCCTAATGTTTCCAAAATACCTTTGTTTGGTACTTTTCTGTTTGCGTTTCTTGAAGTCTACAAACGTTGCCTTTGGGGCACAGCGGTGAGGTGCGAAATCTGTGAGTAGATGAGAAATTTATAATGATACTTCATAGCTCTCGTACGTGAGAAATTAGTTTTTGAACGGAATTTTCTCTACTTAGTTTCCATGAATATTAAGCAATTTTTTTAAATAATATCTGCCAAGTTCAGCGAAAGTTTACGTTTAACTCACGGTAGTGGATTGTAGAGAAAATCACAAACTGCTCTAGCTATCCATATCCAAACGTATCCTCATAACGGTAGTATGAAGAAAATTGGAATAAAATAACATAATAATATACTATAATATAATAACAATAAAAAGTAAATTAGTAATGCCAAATATAGCACAATATTATATACTACTAAATCTTTATTACTATGTATATAATAAAGAATTATTACTTAGTTTCCTAGATTTCCAATTAAATGTATATTAACATTATTTTCACTACAATTTGATAAACAGACTGCAAAAGTTCAATTCTACAAAACCTGGTAATAATTCCACTTAAGGCGGTTATCGAAGCAACTATTTCTTTGAACAGTTTCCTTTCGCTTTACTGAGACCCAGATAATATAAAATCAGTAATAAATTCGTTCTCCAATAAAATAAACGAAAGTGAATTTATATAAGAACTTACTTCCCAACTCATATTACATCTAGCTTTCTTTGAAACACGTAGTTTTACAAACTTTGTAAAAGAAAATAAGCGAGCTAGCGCGAAGAAACGCCTTTCGGAAGTGAGAAGTTTTTGAAGTAGTCTCGCCATTTCTCGTAAGCGGTTTGCGAGGAAACTATCCTCGAAAAAATTCTTCAAACACCGCAAAGTATAGACGCCGCGCCGTCCCTCTCCACGAGGAGAGAGCTCTTTCGAGATATTAAATTTAATGCGTCTGGCGCGGAAGTTTCCACCGCCCAAAGCTGCCTTCCGGCCGACGAGCATATTTAACTCGGCGTTTTACGCACGCGGAAAGTCGCTCGTGTGGCAGAAGCATAAAAACAAAACACGTCGATAAAGCGACAGACGACGCTGCCATCCCGCCGTCCACGGCGTCCCCACCGTCCCGCCAGCCAGCCGTCCCACTGCCCCTTCGTCCCCCCGTCCCGCCGTCTCACCGACCCGCAGTCCTGCCCTCTCGGCGCCCCGCCGTCCCACCTTCGTGCCGTCCCACCGTCTTGCCGCCCCGCCGTTCCGCCGGCCCGCTGGCCCGCCATCCCTCCGGCTCGCCGCGCCGTCGCTCTGGCATGTCCTCGCGCCGTCCCGTTTCCTCGCCGTCCCGTTGTCTCGCCCCCTTGTCGTTCTGCCGTCCCACCGCCCTACATACTCGCCGTTCCATCGCCCTGCATACTCCCAGTCCCGCCGTCCAGTCCTCTCCGCCGTCCCACCGTCCCACCAAACGTCCGTTCCACCTCCAAAGGCATCATAGCTACACCGCTACCACCATCTCGCCTTCCACTATAGTCACCACCGCCCTCATCATCGTATTGCTGTTGCCCTGTCGTTATGTGTTTGTCTATTCTCGTCCCCCACACCTACCCCTGCGACTGCCTCGCCCCCGATCCACCTCCACCACTGCCTCCACCTTCACTTCTCTCTCCGCCTGCGCCACCCTCACTGCTTTAGCCGCTGCCTCGCCTTTTCCTCCTCATCCGCCACTGCCGTCACCTTCGCATTCATACCGCTTCCGTCTCCGAATTCCTCACCGACGTTTTCTTCTCTTCCGACTCTGCCTCCACCGCTCCAATCACCACCACCTTTACTTCAAAGAACACTCCTGCTTTCTCCTCTACCTCGGCCTTCATCTCTATCCCCGCCACCTCTACTATTACAGCCTTCAACACCATCAATGCCCTCGTTCCTACTCCGCCCCTCTTCTTGTCCCTCTTTGTGTCCCCTGCTACCGTCTCCGCCCCTCCCCGCCCCGTCATTCTGCTCCTCGGACGCTCTCAACCCCGCCTCTTTCGACGCCGTCCCGTTCGCCACGCCCACCGTTCTCGCCTCCGTCGCTGCCTCCGCTCCATCCCCGTTGCCATCGCATCCACCCATCTCATTCGTGCCCTCCCGCGCCCGCCTCTGCCGTCCTCTCGCCTCCAGCCCGGCGCGTAGGGGAGTCGACGGCAACGGAGGAGGAGCAGCGGGCTCTCTGGAGGGGAAGTAATTATTCGCGCTCACTGAAAAGATTTCCAGCAGCTGCGACTCGGAAGAAGACGCGGAGAAAACTGGCGCTGCGTTTTTCGAAACAGCCAGCCGCTGCTTGCGGAAGTCGCTTTTCCAGATTTCCTTCCCTCGGCCAAGTAGAACTACACAAATTACACACTTTGTTTACTTTCTAGCTACAGTTTACAAATAAAATTTGGATTTCATATCGTTGTTCTGAAAAAGCATGTAGTACTTCTTTCGATCCATTTGTGTGGGCAATGAATTTCAAAAGAAGTTATTAGTTCAAACTGTCTTTTTAGCAACAACCAGTCCATATTCCTGTACTGTCTAACGAACCTATCCTTCCAATAGCACTCTTCAAATATTTAACGTTCTAATAACATTATATGGTTTTATATTAAGAGCATGTCATTTTCTACCGATCGTTGATATCCTGGCTAATGTCGTGTAGTCATACATAGTTCTCTCCTGTGTTTCCTAGCATTTTATTCATACCTCATTGTTATTCACTTCACTCGTTCACTCCTCCAAAATCCTCTTTCGCACTTAATCATTTTCAACAGTCCTTCATCTCCCACTACTCCAACAGCACTCCACTCTGCCACCCACTTCTACACTCCATTGCTCTTTCATCCCCTCCCCTCCACTATCCAATGCATTTTCGTCTTCATTCCATGGCTTCCCAAGTGCAGGCTCGACTTTTTAGCTTCCGCTATTCTTACCCACATTGTAATGCCATTCAAACCAACCAGCATTTTGATGTTGTTTTCCCGGAAACTGCCTGAATGTCCTGAGTAGCTATCAATTGTTTGGGACATCTTTTTGATGAATTTAAATTGCACTCAACCGACCTGAACACATATGAATTCAGCCTAAATCGTCATTAACTGATATTAACGAAACTATTTTTCTCAGTCAATGTACCCGGTAAAGGCCTATATATGCGTCCTTTGCCCTATTCGCTTCATCGTTTGCCTTCACCATTGCATCTTCTAATCTTGTAGCCTCTGCATTGCTCGTCCTACATCTAAAATTGTGGCCGCTACATCATCAACTCCCCCTCGTGCTCACAGTACATGCCTTTGTTGCTGCGTTTTCTGCCCTTGTCGTTACTTCTCACACCTAGTACCTGCTACTTATTCCGTTTGAGCCATTTCATTCATCAGCCTCGCTGCTGTATCCTCTACTAACATAACTGAATCTCACACCCTCAATCCTCCATTCTATTTCGTCGCTGCAACATTCTCTTCCATCACCATTATATCCTACGTTCGCTTCTTCTTTCTCTTCCCTCGTCGCTACTTCTCTTACCTTATTGTTTTCTGCTCTTATAATTATGTTTCTTACTTGTAAAGCATTTAATTCCTCACCCTCGCTGGAACATTCGCAGTGGCCACCACTGAATCCCATGCCGTCGCAAGCACATTTTATACCTTCGCCGCTACATCGTATACCATATCCGCTGTTATTTTTTTGACTCTCGCCCCTACAATCTCGCTGAAACTTCTTCCTTCGATTCTTGTTTCGTTTTACATCCCCTGCTATCAGCGCTGCATCCCACGCTCTCGCGGCTGCATCCGACACCCTCACCGCTACTTCCACCTCCGTCATCCTTCTTCGCTACTATGAGTATATCCTATACTCGCTTTCTCTTGTTCTACACTTGACGCTTTTCTACGGCCTCGTTACTATTTCGTTTATCCTCAGCCGTTTCAAAGTCCGTCCTCCATCCTCTGTCGTCACCGCTGCATCCCGCAATCTCGCGGCTACCTCTCATACCCTCATCAGCACTTCTCCATCCTACGTCCTCGTCGCTACATTCTACCAACCCGCTGCTACTTTCTTCGCCCTCGCCGCTACTCGCTGCGCCCTCCGCCAGCGCCGGCTGCCCCGGAGGCAGACGCGCCCTCGCAACCCTCTCTGCATAGCCCCGCAGCGGCGCACAGTTATCAGATTACGGCAGAATAAACAGCCTGCATTCACAGCACAATTAGATCAGGCGCGGGCCCTGCGGGGGCGGGGCGGGTGGCGAAGGCATCTCGGGCGCGTTGCGGCCTCGCGGCGACCAAAGGGTTGCCACCGCCCCCGGCCGCCCCCGGCCGCGCGCGCGGCCGCCTCCGCCGCAATCGCTTCTGAAGGCTCCTCCTTCCTGCAAGTACCTGCGCAGGCTTCCGGATTTGATCCCCGCGGACAGTCAAGTTTATGTGTTAGAGAATATTTACTTTCAATATGGTATGATGTACGCTATAGGAAACCCCGTGAAAAAATATTGTTTTAAGTTTCTTTTAATATATTTATTGACTGATGGATAATTACATAGTTCAGTATCATAATGCTCTTTCATATGTTGTGACGGTTTACATTATAACTTATTATACGAATATTAACTACATCGTTTGAAGTGTTGGGAACGTTTTAATTTTTGTCAATCTGAGACTACGATGACGAAAGATGTTCCGAAGTGTGGCATCAGAGTGCGTTGCTAACGTTAAATTCCCATTACGCCACGTCTTCAAGTTTCGCATATGTTGAACTACAGCTGACCGCCTACGTAAAATGGTAGTATTTTTATTGTCATTATCACACTATTTCGTACACGATACACATATGGTATACCCACCAAGAATTTTGGGAGAATATAATTTTCCGATATAGTTGTATCGTCACGTTAAGGTTAGCGCATGCGCAGAGATTTATAATTGGGTTCGTAACGCATATGTTATCTTGCTAAACGCGATGCAAAAATTCTCTAGTATGGGGGCACTTATTGTCTGTAGTCGTACAGAAGCGAGTTTTAAAATTGGCGTAACGTTCAATAGTCTAAACTTCAAGCAAAAGCCAATTTATACCCTTGCAAATGGGATAAGGCTGCTGAATAATTCTGTACATTCGAGTTACGAATGATCAAAACTCAAAAAGAGTTTGTAAATATCGATTGCTGTATCAATTTTTTATTCTAGAGTAAAGTGACAAACAAACAAGATGTATTTATGAATTAACATACACATTTGACATATCACGCAAGTTAAGTCGTAAGGCGCTAGCCTAACTTTGAAAATAAAGTAGCAAAAGTGAATTGCTGCTTTTTTAATTCGCTTAAACAGTCGAATGAAATAAGCTGAACTAAACCAAATGGAGGTATTATAATTGAATCGTATTTCGTGCGTTGCGCTGTACAACTAGAAGGGATAGCGATGGGCTTATGATACATAATGATGAGTGGTTATGAGATGGCTACTAGATGATACAGAATTGCTCATTCTACTCCCTCACGAAGCTGGTGAAATCCTTTCCTAATCCTATTATACCGTCTACACACATGTACCCGACATCGAAATGCAACTACGGAAGTATCTGCCAGCGCACACCGGTCCTGGAATGTTCACTCGCATGAACGGGAGCCTCCCTGTCGTCCATTTGCTCCTAAACACACACACACACATACAGGCACACAGTCCGCGGAACAGAGGGTCGTACCTCTAATGCAGCGCGAAGCTTCGGCATTACGCTCCGAAAGTCAAATTGCGTTCCCCCTCGCCGATGAACTGCACCACTCAGCGCTTGTCACTTCGCGCCTGTCGCCACGGCACATTACCTCGCACCCCACCCCCACCCCCCGAGCATGCAGGAAGGCGGCCGCGGCGGCACCCAATGCCGATCGCGTCATGTTGTTACGCGGGGTGAAAGTGCGTTAATTGAAGAGCTTATTTCAAACGTAATGTATCTCACCATTTCGGTTTGCTTTCGAGTTTCACGTATCGATGAGTTTCTAAGACGCTTCTCCATCATCCTGCAAAGTAGTGTGTTTATAAGTGCTATATTAAACGAAAACCGAAAACCTTTGCGTTCTATTTTGAATTAGAAGGCGGAATTTGAACTCTTTCCCTACTTGAAAAATAGTTTTTCTCGGAGATGGATCTCTTTGGAAATAAGCAATTCAGTAATGCAGTGAAATGTAGGATATTATTAGTTTAGGGTATTTATAATTAAACATCTTAGGCTCAAAGAATGCAAGTCAAAAATAGAGAAAACGCAAGTCCACCTGTTAATTGAAAAAAAAAAGTTTCTCTTGTTCTACAAAGTTTATGCCAGTCTTGTATTATAGCATATATTTTCAAACCTACACTAGTATGATAAAAAAGGTTTTTTATCAATTTGTGAACCTCTTTTACCTACTTTATACTTGAAACTATATTAACCTTTCACTCTAGAATTGAATATTTTCTTTTGCTTGATGGTCATACTGTCCTTGAAGTAATGAAACTCGTTTAAGCCACAGAACTTTAAATGAATTATTCGATAATATAAGGTGGTAGCTATTTTTATGTAGTCTCAGATCGATCAGCACGGATTATCTCCAATTGTTAAATTCACATTTTCCCACTACGCCTATTTTATTTACTTATTTTTTTTACATATTTTATTTAGTAAACGTGATAATATTACGCTTTTAAAATTTCTACCAGATACGCACCACCAACTACACCTCCAACCTAAAAGTTCAATTTTCTGTCAGTATGGGTGCTGATTTATGAAAAATGTGTGAAGCAACCTAAGTTAAGATATATACTAAACTGCATTTATATCATAGTCTGAATTTATGATAATTTAATAAATATAGGTATTATAAAAATATGATAATAAAAATATTACTTTTATACATTTTTCTCTTTGCAAACATATTCTCCATCGCCCATGGTGTCATGTTCCGAAAGAGTATGCCTCTTCCGTAAGTAGTTCTTTATTTACTGATTGATTTACTTAACGTCACGATCAGTTAAAAACTGTGCGTGAGATACTATGGGGAGAAGTGTGTTCTGTGCACGTCATCTTAAATTCTGAGATCCTTACCATAACCCCTACACAATATCTGGCGCTTTTTTGCGAATGTGTGGCGCGCGCTGTGGCGTGCCGGTTTGTAGCAATGCTCTGTTGATTGACAGGTTGTGTCGCGTTGCCCGCAGGATGCAGCAGCAGCAGCTGGCGGCGCAGCTCTCGCAGCACCACCACGGCTCCCCGCGGCGCTCGTCGGAGCCCCCGCCGCCGGCGCACAGCCCCGCGGCCGCCTCCACCACCTCCGACTCCTCCATCAGCCTGGGCGCGCACTCGCCGCCCATCCCGGTGTCGGTGTCGTCGTCGGGCGGCGGGCCGTCGCCGCCCGTGGGCGTGGGCCCGCCGCCGCCCCCGCTGGTGTCGGGGCCGCCGCCGCCGCTGCAGCTGGGCGGGGCGCCGCCGCCCGCCGGCCCGCCCCCGCCGCCGCCCTCCCACAGCGGCGCCGCCGTGCTCGCCCTGCACCGCCCCTTCTCGCCCGTGCACCGGCTCGCGTGATACCGGCCGCCGGGCGTGCAGCCGCCCCCGGGCCTGTGGTGACCGACGGCGTCGCCCCCGCCCTCGCCCCCGCCCGCGCCCGCGCCGCCGCCCGCCGCGCCGCCGCCTGAGGCGCCGCGCCGCCCCGTGGCTCTGCACCCCGCGCCGCCCCCGGCGCTCCGCCCCTCGCCCCTGGTGGGCGTCAGCGGCTGAGGAGCTGCTCGCGCCGCTGGATGGACAAGACGCGACGCCGCGAGAGGGCGGAGGAAGGCCTTTTCTCGACCAGCAAATCGCCGTTCCTCCTCCACTCGCACGACGGTGGATACGAGCGATTGAACGAACCAGCTGCAATCGAACGAATGAAGACGCATGTGCTCTCGGAATTGACAGGTGGTGTCCTCTTCTACTGAATTCAATGAACTGTCTTACCAGATTAATTCATTGGCATCTAATCAGTACACGAATAGAAAGACTGTATCCGATAACTACATCAGCAAATAATTTTGTACCTAATACTGTAATTATTAAGCCGGAACCGTAATCGACTCAACCAAACGCTGTTCTGGTCGATTCAGTAGAGAGCAATTTCAACAACACTTGCGTTCTTGACAGCACTGCCCAAAAACTAAGAACGAGGCTGTGAATGATCAGAACCTATTGGTGTCGCAAGATCCATTCACCATCACTCGTGATTGTGAACGTGTGATGCCAGTCTTCAGCAATACATGGACAAGAGAAGAAAAAAAAAAGATTCGTGTTTAAAGCGACAAATACGTTTCAAAGTGCACCCCGAAATTGTTCCTCAACTGTTTCCCGACAAGGTGTCCCTCCCGAGTGCGCTCGCTTCCGGAAAGGTCACCTCCGTCGGCTAAAAGCGCCTTTTCCTGTGCAAAGTGGCAACGCACAGCGTGCGTCTCACTTGTCTCGAACAACGGAGTCCCCTGCAATTAGTTTTATACGCGTCGTCGACACACGCGCGTCCAAAGACAGGTGGCGTATCTCCTTCTCTACGTGCGCACGTGACTTCCCCAGCAAGACAATCTTCTTCCCCTCGCTCCCCTGTCGCCGTGTCTCACGGGCGGAGAAGGCCCCGGAGGGAAGTCTCGTGCTGAGGTGCTAAAACGAACATCCTGGCGCTTTCTTATCGCTAGTCTAGACCCCCGCGTGGCCCGCGTGCGTGCGTGCGTGTGCGTGCGTGCGAGAGTGAAGCGGTGCGAGCGGGCAGATGCGTGGAGTGCGCCCCGAACGGCCTGAGACACTGCCCAACACGTGCGACTGTGCGCTTGCGCGGTGAATGGTTGCTTACGTAAATGTTATGTTGCCGTTGTGTAAAAAATGGAAGAAAGAAAGGAAGGAAGGAAGATTGTGAACGGTGAAGAGAATATATCAGAAAAATAAATTACATATATATGGAATAATGTTCAGTTACCTCTTTGATATGACAGGCTTGCAAATGAAGTATGTACATAAACGGCTCTACACTACATCACTAATGCATCTTGTGGCAGTGCTTTTTAAATCAAGACTTTTTATGGGATAACGGGCGAAATGTGATCACATGAAGCGTTCGTCGTTGGATCTCCTTTTTGCTGTGTGTTAACGACTGTTCTCACTATTTTGAAGTAAATTTATTATCTACTAAATTGTTTTCAGAATGAGATGTGCAGATGCGTAACTTCAAAACGGCAGGGTAATTGGTGAAGTGAGATTAGGGTTTTTGAAAAACCTTGAAATAACAGCTTTGGAAATAATATAAATTTCGAGTTTTATAGAACGAGATAATGCATTGAAACACCCAAATAGTTGGATGAAAAATAACTGGTTATATAGAAGATAAAATAGCATTTATAGTATATGATTTCTAAAAGAGTTGATTTCAAATTTCCTATTTAATAAAAGTCAAAATTTATAGACTTATTTTAAAAATTTCTAATATGTGTATACCTTTTTGGACACAGAATGTTTCAAAACTTTCCTCTGAGACAAATGAACACTCTACAGCCCGACATCTTCGTAATTAAAACCACGTCTCGCTTTTTAATTCATACTGCTGCGTGAAGTGGATTCGTCTAGACAAAGATGTCGGTTGTAATTCCTCACAGATGTTTCAATTGCATTGTTTCATCACCCGCGGAGCGTGTTAAATCCGAAGCGAGGTCTCACTTCGTCCACGTTGCCAGCTGGGCCTTGCGCCACGGGAGCAGCCGCATTGCGGAGGGAAGGCGCGCAGAAGGTGTTGCCTAGGGATGCGCTTCATCCTTTTCCTCCTCTTCCTCCACCCTCTCCGCCGGAGCACACGCGCAAAGGAGCGCTCGCTATGTATGGGTCCCGTATCTTGTGCTTTCCTCCTCCTCTACCTCTCGCTCTTCATCCTCTTCCACCACGTCCTCCTTTCACATCGTCCTCCTCATTCCTCTCCTCCTCCTCCACCTCCTGTTCTTCCTCCTCTTCTTCTTCTTCCTCCTCTTTCTCCTCCTCCTCCTCCTCCTCTTCCTCCTTCTCCACTTCCACCTCTACCTCCACCTCCACCTCCTCCTCCACCTCCACCAAGGCAGCGGCTGTGAAACCGTAGCTCCCGCGTGCGCAGCTCGCCGCGTTATTAGATTTAAGCCAGGCCCCGGCTTTGTGGCGCGGCGTTGCGGTCTTGTACCTGAACACGAGGAGACGCGGGCTCGCAGCCTGTCATTAGAATAAAACAGGGAGCCTGTTGGAGGTCGCTGAGGCACTGGAGGAGGCAGGAGGGGCGGAGGAGGGGACACTGAGGAGGGGAATGAGGCGGGTACGGATGTGGGGACGGCGACTGGAGCAGAGGACAGGGACGGACGCGAGTAGGCGTGGTCGTAAGAGGGGACGTAGGCGGGGATGTGGGAACTTTTGTGGGGACGTAGGCGAGAACGAAGGCAGGGATGGAGGCGAGGTCAAAAGCGGGGTCATAGTCGGGGATGGGATGGGTTGGGGAAGGGGATGAGGACGACTCTGCAATTAAGATGCGTTGGTTACGGTTCACTCGCCCACGCTGCCTCCGCCATCTTGTCTCTCGCTTCTTCAGTCTCTTGCCAGAGCTCGCAGATGAGGGATAGCTCCGGGAATTTCCGTCTCGTTCGCAGAAAACGAAATGCGCGTGAAAGGGGTTTTGATGCTGGAGTATTCAGTCTTTTCGGGGCGGAAGGTTTCCTTTAAAAGCTCTGGCGTTGTACCTGCAGACGGAAAACTCTAATGAGGGGGAGATTTTCGGCATTCTGGGTTGGGATGTGACAGGAATTTTCTTAGAAAGGAACGCCGTTTCCGCGAACATTTCGAGAATAACAGGAATATCTTTATTATTTATGTTAATGCGAAGAAATTACAACCACAGCAGTTTGGGATTTATTTTGGTGCCAATATGAAGTATGTGTTTCCAAGGCTCCACTCCTCTAGGTTTGCTGGATTTCCTAACTCAAGAAACTAATCTCAACGTACTCATGTCATTGGGAAAATATTCACATAAATATTAAATTAATCATTATGATTATTTTTTTCACATTTACTGAGTTCAAAGAATATGTAAGTATATATTTATTAACTACAGTGCACGTTTTAAAGTATTGGTAATTATTCCTAAATTTTCCTCTCATGGAAATAAATTATATATTATTGTGGGTAGATAAATTCCTGTTTGGTGAAATTTGCGGAGTAAATGGATTTTCACTAATTATTTCACTTGGTTTGCATACCTAATAACGTGGTGCATTTCATTCACAGAATGATCCACTTGAGTTACGCATCTGCAAATCACGTTCTGTAATATGTGTTTTTGTATGTAAGAAGTGAAATTTCTTCCCAGTAATTTCAACGTGTTTTTATTACAAAGTTATGTGTGTGACGATCAAAATGTAATGTAAATCATGTCTTTCTCTCATTCCTTTACTGTCGCCACACTGGTCACTGTTATCAGGATTTGAAGTCCGTCTTTGGCCTCGAATATTGACTTATATCGTGATAATACGGAAGGAATGACGGACGTTTACCTACTAAGATCATTGTTACTCAAGCAGGGAACCTTCCATTAAAATTATGGTTTTCAAAATATTCATAAATTTAATACCAATATAATAAATTAACAATGCTCTGTTTTGATTCAAAGTACTTGTCTGCTATTCTGTATAGAATGTACTATGTCGGCGTGGAGTTCCATCGGCACGGTGTATTGTGCTAAGACAAGATAAATTTTTCGTTAAACATGGGATGAGGTTTTAATGAACATTTTGTTAATGTTATAAGATTAAGGGAGAGGGTATGCACTTACTTTCAGTTAGAATATCAATTATGTATCAAAGACTCTTGCATTATGGTATATAATTTCCTTTCAATGTGTTTTACCAAGATTAAAAATTCACCTTTCAGAAGGAAAACTGATAGAAAAAGATGGAAACGAACAATAAAGGTAAATATGCGATGTGCAATATAAACCATATGTTAAGATAAAATGAAATCGTTACAAGAATGTGTGATGTCTTACTCAGTTCACTGGGTAATTTTTAATTAATGTTGAATGATGAGCTAAACATTTGGTGAGTTAAATTATGAATCCAAGTAATATATAGTTTTACTTGGTAACAGTGACCAATAATACAATAATTGTTTATAGTTTGGAGAACCAAAATGCAAACGCCAAATTGTAGATACAATGCTGAAAAAAATTTAGCTTATATGATTAATACTAAAACCATTATTGCTACTCTTATGAATATAATACATAATTGCTCTTTTCGCTGTGTACGCTACCTGTGCTGGTTATCATGAAAACATGTGCTCTGTATTATATATTATACATATTATAAATAATTATATTATTATGATTATGATGATAATCTTGTAGATAGTGTAAAACGCCATGTGTCGAGTGTACATACTGATAGAATAACACTTATATCAGTCTGATATTGTTTTTATTTATTTATTACCTGAATTACCTCAATCGTCTGATCCCACTTATTCTTTAATCCTGAAGTGTCGTTTGAATAATGTAGGCTTACTTTAAATGTAATATAAAAATCACAAAATTCTAGAAATGAATGGCGGTAATATAATAGATTGTATTGAAGTATATGATGTATCCAACTTTAGATGATGTTCCTTTTAAACGAGTTCCTCATTTTTTCATTGGTTATCTAAGGTCGCATCCAAATCTAGATCATTAGCGACCACTCTTGGAGTTAACGGTATGGTAACTATGAAGATGAAACGAAATGGTGATGATAAGGGGTGTAAGGACGAACACAAATGCAACCATGCTCGAAGCGGGACTCGACCCGCGACCCATCGGGGGTTGATCACTACGACACTACTGCCTTAGCGATCTCGGCCACCGGGCCGACGAGTTCCTCATTCTTTGTTTAAGACTACTTCAAATTGCATACTAATTATTTCAAATGTACTCAACATAATTTCAGTTGGCCAGAAGAAATCGTAGTACTAACAGTAACTGGCAGTATTTGTAAATAATCACAAAATGCAAATGCAAGAGAGAAGGTTAAGTCTGTCGATAATAATAAGGTAAAAAATGGGGACTATCTATTTCCTCGCCAGAACATTAAAATATTACAAAATAAACTGCCGAATACACATAATGTCTCATTAAATAATAAATGCTTTTCAAATTCATTTTGTTTACAATAATGCATTACTGTATCATTCCTTAAAATACTGCGAACCGAATGAAAGCATAAAGTAAAGATGATTTATATCGTGAGAATATGACTTTGGTAAGTAATCTACCTAATATATTTCAGTGCAAATGAATTCACTGAGAACAATGTACTACAGTATGTAATGCGTTTCGAAAACACGTTAAAAAAACGATAGCAAAATGAAGATATTACTACTTTCTCAACAAGTTAATAGGAAAAGTTGACCTGATGCAGGTAAGTGTTAATTACATTATCGCAAGTTTCACAACTGGAATTCCAGGGATAATAAATAGCAGGCAAACGTATGTGCGTGCGATTTCCTTGATTATTGCAAAGAAATTATGGTTTATTATGCATTATGTTGGTTTTTTGAAATATTAAATATTATTAAAAGTAAAGTGCTATGAGTAATAATTTACAATATATTTTCTGAAGAGATTTTCTGGAACAAGTATACTTTTACAAGGGTTTCATAAAGGTGAACGGTTGAGATCATATTCTAAACAAGGAAATGCTGACTTGTGTCAAATTCGACAAATAGGACACACACCATTGCATTTACCATAAAAACTACGTCTTTTGTAAAATTTCACAGTCACGGATATCTCATTCATAAGGCCCAACCTTTTAAAAATGTCAAATTTTCGCAGTAACGGTTTTCGCGACCTTGACCTTAGATTGACAGTGAACGGTGACAGTAGAAAACCCTTCTTCGCCAATATCGTGCCTCCATTTTACTCTTTTAAGATGTATGAATATTGTGTCACAAGCAATAGGATACTATTTTGGCGAGAAAGGGCATCAATTCAGAATATAATTATTTTTAAAACTACATACTTTATTACCTCCTGTAATTGACGCAATACAAAACACAGGATAATCTAAACATTCACATTGGTTTTTAGATATGAAAAATAATATTATTAAATTATGTTTAAACAAAGAATATTGGAATAATATTTGCTGATGGTTTAATATGAAAATTGTTTACAATAATAATATTTGCCAACTCAGTACAGCGGGAAGATTTGGTAAGAAAGATAACAAATTAATTGTTAATTATTATTAACATTATTTTATTACTATTGTTAAAAATAATAGTATTATTTGTCATTATAATACATTAAATCATTTAGAATTGATTTCAAAGGCTATTTACGTGTCACGAATTGTTGAAAAACAATAAATTGTAGTACGATGAGATGATATTACCTTGCTAAATATTCATAATATAAATATTCATTCATAACTAAATTGTGATTCGAATTATAAGCTTGTGCGAGTAAGTATATACGAGTAAGTGTGGAGTCAGATGTATTTTGTTGTATTTGTCGATATACTTTTTTTCTTTTAATATTTTCAGAATCAAAAACTCATTCTTCACGAATATGGTTATATTTACTGTGGACTCCGAACGAGTCGACAATAAGTAAGTTCTTTGCTTTTGAATAATGAAGAAATGTGATTCTCTAAAAGATATTGCAAATAAATATTGTTTAATATTCTCGAACTAATTTCACTTAATGATTAGATTTGCAGAACGGAACATTTTTTCACTCACACCGCTTGACTCACATAAAATTAAAAACCATTTTGAGACGAATTTTGGGCCAGTGAGCATTGGCATTGGTGAGGGGGAAAAAGGCTGGGACAAGGCTGTGACCACGGCGGCGGAGGGAGCGGCGAAGCTTGAACCAGAGAAGACTTTTCTATGGTTGATAACCAATTTTGGCGCTATTAATGTCATAAAATTAGCATCTTTAAGGATCTGAATCTTCTGAACTTGATTTCTGGAAGTTATTAAATTTCACAAAATGACACAGTTCTTGCGGAGAATGCAAGGTTGCAAAACCCAGCCGAAAATTTTTCCGTTATTACGTACAGGCACGATCAACCGGACCGTGCAGCAATATCATGGGCAGATTGGTGCGTGGAACAGTTGTACGGACGACTTGATGCAGTGCAGTTCGAACCAGCGCCCGGCGACTTGGCAGTTCACGGCCCTGCATAATCGACGGTTCGTTGCAGCTGACGGTTTGGTGCAGTTGATAATTGGTGCGATTTACTACCCGATACGGGTGACTGCCTTGCTAGCACATCAGACAATCCGTCAGTTGACAACCTGGAGCAAGTGCGTCCTGCCGCGGTGCCCAACCGAAACCCGTGCGGCGTGAACCACAAGGAGGATACCACCTCGGCGAGCAGCCGGACCTCACGAGCAGGTGTGTGTGTGTGTGTGTGTGTGTGTGTGTGTGCGAGCGGCCCGCCAAGTGAAGGGCGCATTGTTCTGTGTTGTGTAATTGACGTTGGCGGGCTCCTTGTGTTCCCCGCGGCGCGGCGCGCCGGCAGGGCCCGCCAGGCCAGACCAGGCTCGCAGAGCCGGCCGCCTGCGTGTGTTTGTTTCGCTCGGTCTCCCTCCGGTTACCCCGGCGACCATGCTTGAACGCCGTCTGCTGCATGAATAGTGGATGGCCCCTCCGTGGTCAGTTCTCTCAGCGTCGTTTTGTCTCCGCGTCGTTTTGTGATTTATTAGACAAACCTGCTTGCAAAGGGTTTTGAAGAACGCAGTCAAAACGAAGACGGAGGCTGCATTTCCGTATACACAATAAACGGCTTCGACCTGAAAACGAGAGGAAACTCTATATTATATCTAATTCCTGGCGCAAATTATTATAACTATTATTGTTATAATTTTGTACTTGTTACAGTCTGAAGTAATAAATAATAATAATAATAATAATAATAATAATAATAATAATAATAATAATAATAATAATAATAATAATAAAACACATACTAATGTATTATGTATAACATAATTTACTGCGACACGGTTATATTGTATCGTTAAGTTTAAGCAACCGAAGCAAGACAGGAATTTTTTGCATATTATTATTTATGGTTTAAGGATATGGTCTCAAAAAATATTTTTCGAATAGTACGTTTTCGTAAGTAATAAAAAATTAAAATCGTCCAGATCGGTATGAAATATGGTGCTATTGGAACGACATCTGAGGATTCAATTCGGTAATTTCGCTCTGCGCAAATCGGTTTCGCGGTTTGAGTTGGGACTAGGACCCTAGTTTACGAACCTGTTACTAAAATGATATTTTGAAATAAAAAAAAATAGTATTGAAGAAATGAAATTGTATTCTACTAGTCATTACAACAAAGTATTAATATGGGAGTTTTATTTCGACCCGTCATTTTTGACGGGTTACTTCTAGCATAATATACAGTGGCTCTTGCGTTTCCGTTTATGAAAACACAAAATGGCATTGAAAAAATATTTATTGCCGACTTGTGACTCACAAAACAAATGTAGGTATTAATGCGAATATTCTTCACTCTTACAATATAAAAATATAAGTGAATAGATAATGAATAACAAATAAAACTACTTGCATTGCATGCGCAATTCACCCCAAAAATGAACATGGCAGTTTGTCTTCGAGAAAGAAGAAAAAAATAAGTCAATATTTTGCAGAAAGATTGATTGATTGTGAGTGATTCCGGGCGTTTTAACTACTATGGTTATTATTCCCGTAAGTATAGTGCGTGTTTTCTCTCGGGAGATGGCGGTGTTCTTTCACTGCTGGATGGCGAGATCCGGCGCCGACCTACCGTCAGCTCACCCGGTATTTCCTACCAGCGGGCACTGGCCTAGCCGGGACACGTTCTAAGTCCCCGACCGGTCTCCCGGCATGCGTGGTAGTGTAGCGCATGTTAGTGTAGGTGTGTGTAAGGGGTGAAGATAGGACAAGGAAGAGGAAGGAAAGATCGCGCGCGGTCCGTTTTGTTAGGGACTGCTCCGGTATTCTCCTGATGTTGATCGGAGAAACTACGGAAAACTATCGATCAGAGCAGCCGGTCGCTAGAATTCTCCTCCAGACAGCGACTGAATTCGGCCTAGCTGAATAGCTAGTGTCGAAAATCCTGCCGCCGTCGGGACTCGAACTTAGGACCCCCCCCCCCCCCGGTCGGAGGTGCGGTGATGACATCAGTTGATGCACTGAGCTACCGCTCCCGTTTGTAGAAGGACCTTTAGCACAAATAACAGCCTCCAGACCAGCTCTCATTGATCCTACTAGTTTCCTTGCAAATTCAGGCGCGATTTTCTTCCATTCAGGGAGGACCTTCTTGAGTTCTATTTTATTTATGCGTCTGCAGACGTTTTTCCGATTTCAACCACAAGTACCTAATAGGATTGAGATTGGGTGATTGTGGCGGCGTTTCAAGGCGCTTTGGTACATTATATAGCAACCATAACTTTACAATATGCGCTGCTTGGATGGGCGCGTTGTCCTGCTGAATGTCATATGTCGGCTTCAGTCCAAGATTCACTACTTTGCTTCACATTCCTTTTTAAAATTGATAAACATCCAAATTTGTCAACTGCGGAATCAATAAAATGGAGATTTCCGACATCCGACGCAGACATACAGCCCCATACCATTACTGTGCTTTACAGTTGCACGCAAATTTTTATCTTCTAAGGCTGCGTTAACCTTCATCCATACGTACTGTTGCCCATCTGATCCAAATATCTTGAATTTATTTTCATCACTGAAAATCAGTTTCCCAGAACTCTGAAGGGTGGTTTCTGTAATATTTCGATAACTGTAGTCCACTGCACCGATTGGCTTTACTAATCTGAGGCTTCTTCTTGCCTACCCTCCCGTTGTAATCTGCGTCTCGTAGTGCCTTTCGAACGGTTTCTGTGTATCCAGTTCTTCCTGATGTTAAAATGACTACGTGGGTGGTTTCAACAACACTTTGGTGAGGATTCCCACTGATGTGATTGACAATATTTCTTTTCTCTCGTTCATTGAGTATAGGTTTTCGGTCTCTACCCCTTGTATTAATTTGCCATCGTACTTGAATTTGTGTTCTATACCTTGAATAGTTGACTGAGTTTTTCTATCTTCGAAATACCTCAAACTGATCTTCTCATCATGGCTAAATCCCCAATAAGTCTTCGTTCTTCCACCGTCGTTTACCATCTCGGGGGCTTTATCAATTGAAAGTTGCTTCCCTCAAATATGACTATCGACTAATCTGTTTGTCACTACTTTGTTCCCAGGAAAATGTTTCAACGGTTATGTTTAAAAGCGCGCTTCTGGTAGTTACGTTCATTTCTGTGCAACACTTCTTTGTAGGTAATACACAATATATTTCATTTTACACCTAATAAAGATTTTTTGGCTTTCAAATTGTACTAGTCCTTCCAGAAAACGCCAAATATCAAAATTACATATTTTATCTCTTGAAATATTCATATGAGAAGAATTCATGGTACCGTTAAAGGTGTACAGTAAAAGTGTACGTTCAATTATGAGAGTCACTGTAACAATAATAATAAAATGTTGTATTATGTACTATTCAATACACAAGTCATACGTTGGGTACCTGTCTTTAATCATCAGTTGCAGAAGGCCAATGTCCTGCGCAGATCTACACAAGGCCCACCGCCTTTCCTCGCCGTGCCCTCCCATGTGTTGGCGGATCGCGCATAAATACATCTGCAGGCGAGACAGATAAGCATCGGTGCGGGGCGGGCTCTTTCGCTCGCGCTCGCCCTACTTTCCTTCCACAGCGCCCTCTGGAATCGCCTTCCCTATCTCGCATCCCGCGCTTTGATAAGCGGCTGTTACTAAAGAGCTCCTTTTCTTCGACTCTCGCCACCTCCCTAACGACGGCCCTCAAACGGTCGGTTCCTTCCTACGCGTTCATTGTGCACGATGCTAATGCGAGCGACCGCGGGGAACTTCGGCAACGCAGCGCCACTGGTCTTCCTCGACACATTTAATGCCCCATAAAAATGGGATGTGGGAGTATTTAAAAACAAATAAGTGGACCTGGGAACTCCGGCATCTGGAGGGAGATCCCTTTCGGGAGATAAACCTTAAGTACAGCAACGTGTTAATGTGAGGCACCTGGGCCGCGAAGCCATGACTAATGACAGCGCGCGCAAAAAATGCGGTGGGTGGCGGCGGTGGCGGAGGAGGAGGAGGTGCAGGTACAGGGGGAGGAAAACGGCCAGGAGGAGGCGGAGGAGGAAGAGGACAGAGAAGACGAAAAGGAGGCAGAGGAAGAGGCGACGGAGGAGACGTTGGAGCCGGGGGAGGCAAATGAGGATAGGCAGAGGCGGAGACGGAGGAGGAAGAGGAAGAGGAGAGACGAAAGAGGAAGAGTAGAGACGGAGGAGGAAGGAGAGGTGGAGGAGAAAAAGGAGAAGTGCTGGAGGAGGAGAGGAGAGGCGAAGGAGGAGGAGAGATGGAGGGTGAGGAGGAGGTGAGGCGAATCGGGTAGGGACGAGGGCGGAAGCGGGAGAGGACGGGAACGGCGGCGCCGGTGATGGCGCCGGAACGGGTGAGAGAGAGAGACGCGAGGGCGGGGGCTGGTGTGGTGGCGCCCGCAGCTCCCGGTTAATGATGGGCCTCCTGCACCTTCGGAGGAAGTGGTTGGCAGAGCCTCCACCGCCTCGCAGGGGCGGAGGCGGGCGCTCGTCCAGGTAGCCAAATAATTGGGCCGCAAGTGCTGATTACGTGTCGGAAGCATCCCGATTGAGTGGATAGAGGTTCACTAGGCGAGGGAAGTGTGGGGTTCCCCATCCAGCGGTTTTACTTACTCTTCGCCGTTTTTCTTTCTCGATTTCTTCTCCTCTTGCCTGCATTTGTCTCTATTTATTTCACTCCTTTTCCTTCCGACAATTTCTGAACTATTTGCAACTATTTGCACTGCTTTTAATTTTCCTATTAGCTAAGCCGTACCCAGGAAACTAAGGGCAACTTCAGAAAGTTTTAAAGGGGAAGCATTTTTAAAAACGTAAGTTTTGAAATACTGAATTTACTAAATATTTTTATACATTCTTTCAATGAGTTTAAATTAATTTATACAAATATGAAAAGAAAACAAAAAACATTTTTAATATTCTCTCTTCTAACACTACTTTCTGTATTAGAAACAGTTTAATTATAAACTCTGTGCAAACTTTCAAAATAGTGTTACATTTTAAAAATAACTTCGGTAACTAAATAATGAACTTTGAGATGTCACTTTTTTGTGAATCCACGATGTATCCTTTTGAAGCATACTTATTTTTAAAAAATAGTTGAAGTAAAAGAAATATACGGGTTAGGATCATTTTCAGCAAATAAACAACAAAACATTTTAATGCCATATGAAAAACTGAAACAAGCTTTGCCAAATACTTCCAAAATGGAAATAAAATATTCTACATCATGAAAATGAAAGAATTAGAAATGAGTCTCCATTGAAATAATGGAGATGGAAATTTTAAAAAGGTCACCTGAAATACGAAAAGTGGGAGTGTTCCTTTATTTCTCCTACTTTTCATCTGTTATTTGTATACATTTTCATGCCACCTGCCTTGTACATCCCTCGCAACAGCGCACCTAGAAAATATTTCAGGGGAGGAGACAATTTCAGTTCAGACCTCATAAATATTTTCGGATTGACATTTTTTAATCGTCAGCACGAAATTTAAGAAACCTATGATTATATTCATTTTGTGAATATTGCTTTGGGTATGATGTCTACAAAGGGTAATTATTGTTAATATTGACAAAAAGTTACAAAAATATTGGATTATTGGCGAGGAGGTACTGTAAGCGTCGCGCCGGGCGACCTCGCATCACCTACTTCACCTTCATCAGCCTCGCCGGGCCTCTCGCCGGGCCTCTCGCCGGGCCTCTCGCCGGGCCTCTCGCCGGGCCTCTCGCCGGGCCTCTCGCCGGGCCTCTCGCCGGGCCTCTCGCCGGGCCTCTCGCCGGGCCTCTCGCCGGGCCTCTCGCCGGGCCTCTCGCCGGGCCTCCCGCCGGGCCTCTCGCCGGGCCTCTCGCCGGGCCTCTCGCCGGGCCTCCGCCGGGCCTCTCGCCGGGCCTCTCGCCGCCCCTGCCGGGCTCGCCGGGCCTCTCGCCGGGCCTTCGCCGGGCTCGCCGGCCTCGCCGGGCTCTTCTCGCCGGGCCTCTCGCCGGCCTCTCTGCCGGGCCTCTCGCCGGGCCTCGCCGGGCCTCTCGCCGGGCCTCTCGCCGGGCCTCTCGCCGGGCCTCTCGCCGGGCCTCTCGCTGGCCTCTCGCCGGGCCTTCGTTGGCCTTCAAGTTGCCTTCCTGCTGGGCCTTCTCGTTGGCCTTCTCGTTGGCCTTCGCCGGGCCTCTGCCGGGCCTCTCGCCGGCCTTCGCCGGGCCTCTCGCCGGCTTCGCCGGGCCTCTCGCCGGGCCTCTCGCCGGGCCTCTCGCCGGCCCTCTCGCCGGGCCTCTCGCTGGCCTCTCGCCGGGCTCCTCTGCCGGGCCTCTCGCCGGGCCTTCGCCGGGCCTCTCGCCGGGCCTCTCGCCGGGCCTCTCGCCGGGCCTCTCGCCGGGCCTCTCGCCGGGCCTCTCGCCGGGCCTCTCGCCGGGCCTCTCGCCGGGCCTCTCGCCGGGCCTCTCGCCGGGCCTCTCGCCGGGCCTCTCGCCGGGCCTCTCGCCGGGCCTCTCGCCGGGCCTCTCGCCGGGCCTCTCGCCGGGCCTCTCGCCGGGCCTCCCGCCGGGCCTCTCGCCGGGCCTCTCGCC